>JAAGEH010000380.1:1439265-1671701 GCA_011751065.1 Lasiurus cinereus
AAAAAAAAGAAGAAAAATACAATGGTCCTTCACTTCCACTATTATTCTGCTTGGCACTTCTGTTTCCCAGTAGGGAAGGTATTGCAGTTCCCTGTGTTCCCTTCTTGGTGTTTTAATCTCTTTATTCTTTTGTGGTTATGTGAGAGTCAATTTGTGTGTCATCCACTGGATGGCAGTGTTTCGGAATTGATCTCTGAGACAAAGCACAGGACCTCTCTAGGCTGTGCTCAGATCCTGCTACTCTGTGGTTCTCAAAGCCAGTTTGTGGGAGTTTTGCAGCCGGGACACTGTAATAACTCCCAGGCTGTCCCTCTGCCCCAGAAAAAAAAAAAACGAGTCGTTTTCCAGAGCTCTCCTCTGTCAACAGCTCAGAGGGTTTGCCTTCACACTTAGGGGATCATGACTACCTCTGCGGACCTCTCCAGAGGCAGCTTTCCCGCAGCCCGATTCCCACAATGTGCGCGTCTTTGTTGTGCGGGAGGTAGGAGACCTCACCCTGACCCAGGCGAAATCTGACTCTTCCGTGCGCCACGTGGATCTCCGAATCCCCCACCCACGTGTCCACGCAGCCTGGAGAGCCGTGCTCTGGGTCCCCGGCTGCTCTGTGGGTGCCTCTGTCAGCCGCAGCTTTCAGACCTCCACAGACATCCACCTCCCTCTTATCCCAGGCACAATCTGACCTTTCCGTGTGCTCTGTGGATCTCTGATTCCACCACGTGTCTGCGCCGATTGGAGAGTGGAGTTCTGGGTCCCTGGGTCCCTGGCTGCTCGATGGGTGCCCAGCCGAAGGCTTCAGACCACCTGAGACATCCACCTCCCACTGCAAGATGGCGCGGTCTCTGCGTTTGCGCTGGTGGCTCCGGCCAACAAAAACCCCGTGGCAGTGGGGCTGCCTGGCCTGGAGAGCCCCGTCCAGCAGACCCCTACCTTCTCCTGGAGGATAACTGACTCTTAACTTGCCAACAAACACTCCCAGTGCGACTCTCAGCTGCTCTCTCTCCCTCTGCCCAGCGACAAAGCTCCAGACGCATCTGTCTACTCTGCCGCCATTTTCTCCCTCTCCTCATAATACCTTTTAACAATCCTTTATATTTCAGTGAGGTCTGTTGTTATTTCTCCTCTTTCATTTCTGATTTTGTTTATTTGGGTCTTCTCTCTTTGCTTGTTAGTGAGCCTGGCTAGTGGTTCATCAATCTTGTTTATCCTTTCAAAGAACCAGCTCTTGCTTTTGCTGATCTTTTGTATTGTTTCTATGGTCTCTATGTCATTTATCTCTGGTCTGATCTTCATTATTTCCTTCCTTCTGCTTCCACTGAGCTTTTCTTGTTGCTCTTTTTCTAACTCTTTGAGTTGTAGGGTTAAGTAATTTATTACCGTTGTTTCTTGTTTTTTTGCAGTAGGCTTGTAGAGCTATGAACTTCCCTCTCAAGACTGCTTTCGCTGTGTCCCATAGATTTTGCATTCTTGTGTTTTCATTGTCATTTGTTGACACGATGTTTTTTTATTTCTTTCTTGATCTCTCTGGTAACCCAGTCATTGCTTAATAGCATGATGTTTAGTCTCCATGTGTTTGATCTCTTTATATTGTTTTTATTGTAGTTGATTTCCAGTTTTATGCCACTGTGATCTGAGAATATGCTTCATATGATTTCTATCTTATTGAATTTGAAGAGACTTTGCCTAACACTCAAAATATGGTCTATCTTTGAAAATGATCCACGTGCACTTGACAAGAATGTATATTCTGTGGCTTTGGGATGAAATGTTCTGAAGATGTCAATGAATTTTTTCTGGTCTAGTGAGTCATTTAGGATTGTTCTTTGCTGATTTTTTGTTTTGAGGATTTGTCCAATGGTGATAGTGGGTTATTAAAGTCTTCTATTATGATTGTATTGCTGTCAATATCTCCCTTGATATCCTCCAGGAGTTTTTTTTATGTATTTGGGTGCTCCTGTATTGGGTGCATATATGTTTACCAGAGTTATTTCTTCTTGTTGGATTGCTCCTTTAGTATTATGAAGTGGCCTTCCTAATCTCTTGCTATGTCCTTCACTTTGAGATCTAATTTGTCAGTTATAAGTATTGCTACCTCAACTTTTTTTTCTTTTCCGTTCACCTGAAAAACCTTTTTCCATCCCTTTACCATCACACTGTATATGTCTTTTTTTCTGATGTGAGTTTCTTGTAGATAGCAGATATATAGGTCATGTTTTCTTATTCAATCCATTACCCTATGTCTTTTTATTGGGGCATTTAATCCATTTACATTTAAAGTTATTATTGATAGGTACTTATTTTTCGCCATTTTTATTTTTTACCCCTGTGTTCCTTCTTCGCTTCCTATTTCTTTTTTTTTTTTAATGGACCCTTTAGCATTTCTTGCATTGCTGGTTTGGTGGTAATAAATTCCCTTAGTCCTTTTATGTCTGTGAAACTCCTGATTTCACCTTCAGTTTTTATTAATAGCCTTGCTGGGTATAGTATTCTTGGACTCAGACCTTTTCTTTGTATGACTTTGTATATTTCATTCCATTCTCTTCTGGCCTGATGGGTTTCTTTTGAGAAATCAGTTGCTAGTCTGATGGTGGTTCCTTTGTAGGTAACTTTCTGTCTCTCTCTGGCCGCTTTTAAGATTCTTGCTTTGTCATTGGTGTTTGCCAATTTAATTATGTGCTTTGGTGTCAGTGTTTTGGGGTTCATTTTGCCTGGGACTCTGTGAGCTTCTTGGATTTGTGTGGGTTTTTTCTTCCCTATATTAGGGAAGTTTTCTGTCATTATTTCTTCAAACAGGTTTTCTATTCCTTGCTCAGTTTCCACTCTTTCTGGAACCCCTATTATGGATGTTGTTTGGTTTCATATTGTCCCAAAGTTCTCTTAGGCTCTCCTCCTGCTTTTTAAATTTTTTTATCTAGAAGCTGCTCTACTTGAGTATTTTTTCCTACCTTTTCTTCTAGCTCACTGATGTGGTCCTCTGCTTCTTCTGGCTTATGCTTTCTATTGAGTTCTGTACAGCAGTGATGTCATTTTTTATTTCTCCTTGGTTCTTCTTTTCAAATTTGTCTTCCATTCTTTTCAGCTTCCTTATGACCATTTCTCTGAATTCTTTCTCTGGCAGGTTTGGTGCCTCCATTTTGTTTACATCTTTTTCTGGTGGTGCCTACTTTTGTTTCATATGTGGGCTGTTTCTTTGTCTCCCCATGGTCTCTCTTATCCTGGTGTCTGGTTATCTAGTTCTCTCTCTACTCATCCTAGGCAAAATCCGATCTTTCTGTGATGCAGTGTAGAAATCCTTTGAATCTGTGTGTTTATGCTAATTGGGGACCTGCGTTATGGGGTTTGCAGCTGCTCAGTGCCACAGTTGTAGATTCTCAGGCTTCCAATAACATCCACTCTCCCCTTCAAGATGGCATGGTGTCCTCGTCCAACCTGGCAGCTCCAGGAGGGAACCCAGAAGCAGTAGGGGCTGCCCAGTCAGGAGAGCCCCATTCAGCAGTCCCCTCCACCGTACCCCCTGCTTCTTCTTGGACTATAGCCGTCCCTCAACTCACCATGAAACACTCCCCGTGCGACCCTCAGCTGTTCCCTCTGTCTGTTCTGGGACAAGGCTCGGGACACATTCATCTATTTTGTCACCATTTTATTGTGGCCCCAGTGCCTTTTTTAAATGAGAAATGTGAATCCATGAGCTAACTGCTTTAAGCTTGGCAGCACATGGGTTACTTAGTAATATCTAGTAAGGTCCCCTCCAACGAGGTTGAAAAGAGTCTTTTATTTGATGTGTATTCCAAGACACCAAGTCTCCTGCTTGTAAGCCATGGTCTTTGAAATCTTTGTCTCCCAGGAGCACACTATGAAATGAATCTGTTAACAATTTGTTAGTTCCTACAATGCATGATAGCTGCTCTTTACTTTTTCTTATATTTAGGAAACAAAAGATTTAAAAGTCAACAATATTTTAAAGAGTCATAAAAATAATTATTCTCAATTCATTTAGTCCCATAGTTATTTTTGTTTATCCTAATTATTTGCCAGTAGTTTTTTAATTCAGTTATTCCTTGAAGTTCTATAAATCTTTATGCAGTTCAAAAATATGACCTGCTTAGAAACCTGAAATTTAGAATGAGTCTGAGTCCTTTTCATGGATTTTTCTAGACATATAATCTACCTACAAATGCCTTGGAATACAGCTGTCCACAAATGACAAAAATTTAAAAAAGTGGCATTGTTATAGATTTGATAAAAAAAAAAACTTTGCTTTTCTATAAAATATAACATTCCAAGACAACAACTTTTTGGTAAATAATAATCCCTGTAAAATGACATAGAGAATAATATAAAATTTGTATACTTTTAGATTCAATAATAATTTCAAAATATTAAGAATAATATGTAAGATTTAAAATGAGGCACATGGCTTATTGCAAGCAATGTATTGAGCATTGAAAATAATTAATAAACTCCCAATATGTGAAATGCAAATACCTAAAGTATCACTGGCAGAAACCCCAACAGGAAATCATGACTTGGCTTGCCCGATATCCCTGACTGGACACATGCTTACCCCCTAAAGTTTCTTGGCTCTGAATCTTTGCAAGTTCCTTTCTGAAGCAGAATGCCTTAGCAATGCACGTGATCTGTCCCTTGCTCTTGATTGGAGCACAGGTGTAAGGTGTTTCCCGATTGGCTAATTCAAAAGGGGAGGTTGGCCTTTTCTGTTTCAAGATGGTGGGCCCTAGGGGAGCAGCAAGCCATTTGACCAACATGGCAGTTGCCAAGTCACAGTCCAAAATGGAGGCTGTCTAAACTGTTCTTTGATAGAAACGATTATTTATTTATTCTTACAATAAAAAAGGAAAGAGCAAACCGAAATCCCTAAAAGATAGACAGCCACAATTATTTTACAGACAAACAGAAATCTCACTAGCTGTTTCTGGAGCCTGAATCCTGAGAGGGAGAGCAAGAAGAGCTCCAAGATTAAGCTGCTGAGATGTTCTTACAATCTCTCTCATGCTTTCAATCCCACCACACACAACTAAGCTTCCCCAGAGCAGGGCTTGCTTCTTCTTTACACTAATTAAACAACAACAAAGGAACACAAAAAACACCAACACTCTTATACAGGCACGCAGAACACACTAAAAGTTTATACCAGAGAATGTCCAGCATTAAAGGGATGATCCCGGGTGAGTTTTCTTTGGAATCCTGCTGACTATGCCAAGTAATATTAACATGAAAAAAACAACAACATTGAAACCTGTAAAGAATTCTTGTGAGGTTATTTGAGCCAAACTGTCGACATATGCCGGGAAGCAGAACCTCAACGAATTGAAATAATGCTCTGGAGAATGGCGGGCTACATTTCTATTTATACATTGCAATCTAAGGAGTGACATGGTGGATGACATGAAATTCGTTGGTGATAGATTAAGGAGGTGGGATAAAGCAAAGCAGAGGAAACCCCTGGGATTGGATAAAAAATAAAATGATGGGCACATACTTAGGTGGGTGCAGAAACAATTAACATCATAATGAAGGAATTTGTGGCATCTGTCCTGGTGCTCACCACATTTGGTTGTGTCCCAGGGGCTTCAGAAAAAGGGAAGTTACAAGTTACCTAGACATTTCATGGGTATGTTATTATAGATGCAAAAAGACAGATAGGCTCAGTTAAGATAAAAGTTGACCTTGTCAGTGAAGATACTGGCCTAGGAGGTAACTGCCCACCATAACTGTGTTTAGTTAAAGTTTAATTTCAAACCATCCTTTGTGATTACTTTAGGTCTCTGAGTTTGCAAGACTGCTATGCAGGCCTTCCCTGAACTTGTCAGGCAGTCCCTCTTGTCCACAGAAGAAAAGCTCTGTTTATTTCCTTCCAAAATAATTTTTAGGCCATAGAGTTTCATGTAAAATTTTCAGTCTTTTTTTTTTTTTTTTTTAATAACAAGCAGCCTACAGGGCTGTTGCTTGATCCCAGCAGCTAATGCCAGGCCATGTCATATGAAACAACTTCTCTTAGGTTATGGTGATTATTAGTATGGATCAGATTTAATATTTTAACAACATTTTATGGTTTACCCTGTAAATATTAGTGGAAAAGATTTCAAAATTTTCAAATTTCTTTTTTTTATTAAATTTAAATTATATTTTTAAAGAATATCCCTTTTGGCTAATTTGCATATACAGAGGGATCATGGGAGGCCTTCAATAACTTTCTTAAAAGACTTAATCAAATTGCTTACAAAGACATTGGCTTATTCAAAGGGAGGAGTTGGCCTTTGCTGTTTCAAGATGGCAGCCCCCAGGAGAGCCAAAAGCCCTGTGGCCAACATGGCAGCTACCAAGTCAGGCAGTCCTCAGCTGTTCTTTGACAGAAAAGATGGTTTGCTTATTCTCCCAATAAACAAGGGAAGAGCAAGACAAACAAATTTCACTAGCTGTTTCAGGTCTTTTGATATAATTTAATTTATATGACCTTGATTATGTTTTTAAAAGCTAATTTATAAAGTAATTTAAGTAGGTATCTTCATTTAAAAAGTCAAAGCAAGTAAATTTAGTAAATGTTTACTTCTGATTCACAAGGCACCAAACACTACCCCACCTCCAGCCTAATTAAAACTGCATGCAGCTAGATGCTTTTGTTATTTTAAACTTCCACCTTAAAATTTTGCAGTTGTATTTTAAGAAATATTTAGTTACTTAATTTTGCCAAAACCTTCAAAACACTTATAAGTAAAATATAGTTATTAATTTTTATTTGATAAACTTTCCATGCAATTTCAGGTATATTAGATTGGTTAAATTCAAAATATTTCCTTTAAGAAGAGAAAATAACTTCTTGAATTACTCCAGGCCCTTGGAGCTCTCCAAGAATCATCTTAATTAAAGCCTTGAAATTGCAATATGGAAAAAAAAGCAAATATCTATATGTGATTTAACCTTTTATAATTATCTTAAGATATCAATTAAAGTTTAACTTGTCTTTATATTAAAATTTTCCATTGGGATCACAGAATTAATCCTCTTACTTAATTAGACCAATAAACAACATATTTTCAATTCCTAATTACCAGAGAAAACACAACATTTTATTTTCTTTAAAAATAAATTTTTACACTTTAGGCATTTAATTACTACAATTACATTTTCTCGCAATTTAATTTGAATGTTAAACTTCTATAGTTGGCAAGTCAAATATTTATCAGTTTTTTATTATTAACACTTATATTTTTAAAAATAAATTTCAAAAATACAATAATTGCCTTTAAACCAACCATGTTTTTTCTCTGTAGGGGCAAGTTGAATAGAAAGCTTGTAGATATTCAAATGAAAAATTGTCCTTAAAGAATGGCTACTGGCAGGAAGCTGATTTACCTGTCTGCTGGGGGAACGGTGACCATCTTTCCTCCATTAACAAAGGGCATAGCCAGTCTTCATTTGGGCTGTGTGATCTTTATAATATATTTTTCAACAATTTTTGAGTTTCAAATCCAATTCCAATTATTTTAAGGCATTTACTTTGGATAAATTCTTTTGTAACACAATTCACTAATTTTTTGAAGGTCTTAAAAGTTAGCTTTAAACACCCTTCATTACCATTTTTAAAACTACTTTTTATTATGGAAATGTGAATCCTGTTGCTGGAACTAGCTTGAATTTCTTTTTTTTTAATTAAATCTTTATTATTCAGATTATTACATTTGTTTCTCTTTTTTTCCCTCCATAGAACCCCTCGACCCAACTCCCACCCTTCCCTCTGCCCTTACCTCCCTCCTGTTGACCTCATCCATAGGTATATGATTTTTGTCCAATCTCTCCCAGTACACCCCTCACCCTTTCCCCCTGAGAATTATCAGTCCACTCCCTGATTCTATTAATAGAATCAACCAGTTTATTCTGTTGATCAAATTTTTAATTCACTTAATTTTTAGATTCACTTGTTGATAGATATGTATTTGTTCATAATTTTTTGGCTTTTACCTTTTTCTTCTTCCTCTTCTAAAAGAGTACCTTTCAGCATTTCATATAATACTGGTTTGGAGTTGATGAACTCCTTTAGCTTTTTCTTATCTGTGAAGCTCGTTATCTGCCCTTCAATTCTGAATGATAGCTTTGCTGGATAGAGTATTCTTGGTTGTAGGTTCTTGCTATTCATCACGTTGAATATTTCTTGCCACTCCCGTCTGGCCTGCATCATTTCTGCTGAGAAATCAGCTGACAGTCATATGGGTGCTCCCTTGTAGGTAATGAACTGTTTTTCTCTTGCTGCTTTTTTTTTTCACAGAGAGGAAGAGAGAGAGAGAGCTAGAAACATCGATGAGAGAGAGAGACATCGATCAGCTGCCTCCTGCACGCCCCCCACTGGAGATGTGCCCACAACCAATGTACATGCCCTTGACCGGAATCAAACCCGGGACCTCTCAATCCGCAGGCCGACGCTCTATCCACTGAGCCAAACCAGTTTCGTCCTCTTGCTGCTTTTAATATTCTGTCTTTGTCTTTTGCTTTTGGTATTTTAATGATGATGTGTCTTGGTGTAGTCCTCTTTGGATTCCTTTTATATAGGGTTCTGTGTGCTTTCTGGACTTGTCAGTCTATTTCTTTTACCAGATGTGGGAAGTTTTCAATCATTATTTCTTTAAATAGGTTTTCAGTATCTTGCTCTCTCTTCTTCTGGCACCCCCACAATTCTGATGTTGGTATGCTTGAAGCTGTCCCAGAGGCTCCTTACATTATCTTCACATTTTTGGATTCTTTTCTCTTCTTGCTTTTCCAGTTGAGTGTTTTCTGTTTCTTTATATTTCAAATTTTTGACTTGATTCTTGCCTTCCTCTAGTCTGCTGTTAGGACTCTGTATAATATTTTTTATTTCGGTCAGTGTATTTTAATTTCTAGTTGGTCCTTTTTCATCTCTAGTTGGACCTTTTCCATCTCTAGTTGGTCCTTTGCCATCTCTAGTTGCTCCTTTTCCACCTCTAGTTGGATCTTTTGCATCTCTAGTTGGTCCTTTTTCATCTCCTCTTGGCTCTCGCTAACTTTATCCAACTTTTCTAGTTTATTCTTGAAAAACCTTATAAGCATGGTTTTGAACTCTATATCCAGTCGTTTGTTTTCCTCCATTTCTTTTGTTTGTGATCCCTTCCCTTGTCTCCACATTTTCACTTACCGGGAGAACTTCTGTGTTGGATTCAGCCTTGTGATACCAGACTTGCAAAACCGCAAAAGCCTCTCTGTTGAGCTTGGGATGGGTGGAGTCTCATGGCTTAAGGAACTCTTTGTCTTCCAGTTGGCCCGGCCCGATGCGGCCCCTGAGTCTCACGTGACTGGGTAATCACTGGAGCGGTCCTTGTGCTCAAGCACAGTACCTCTAGACCGCTGCCTTTCTGGCTCCCCTGCACTCCAGGAACACATGAGTCTAGGTCCCCAAGGTTTCACCTGAAACAGGGGTTTAGTGGAGTCAGAAGTGGCACAGTTGGGAAGGTCTGTCTCCCCCCCACTCACGAAAGTCAGCGGCACAATCAGCAGTCTGTCCTCTGCACAGTGCCGTGCGGGCCACCAGGCCTTTGATCTTTTGCGACTCCCCTAAATTTCCATGCACCTCTCCTTTTCACAATCCAAACTCCCCCCGTATGAGTTTCAGCTGGATCTGGGGTTTAGTGTCGTAGGATAAGGGGTTCAGGGCCTTTGAGAGTCTCCATTTCCCTCCTGCCAGAGAAAACCAGCCAGGTACTCTGGCACTTGCTCTCTCCATGCACATGTCCCTGTACCTCAGCTTTTTGCAGCTCCTCTGGGTCTCCGTGAGCGCCACTCTTTCCCTCTAGCTGTAGAACTTCCACTCAGCCAACTTTCCTGTGGTTCTGGATGATGTCTGTTCTGTCTTTTAGTTGTAGTTTTGAAATTGTTGTGTGAAGCAGCAGTGTAGGTGTTTACCTATGCCGCCATCTTGGATTCTCCTCTGAATTTATTTCCTTTTGGTCAAATTCACCATTTTTCTTAGAAAAAACAGTCTTGGGTTTTTCATTTCTGTAGCCCTTGTAAAGAGTCAAGTCCAGTGTAAGACCTATCTAATATCCAAAATTGGATCTTGTGCACATTTTGTCTTAAATTAGCTTTTCCCTTTACCAGTGCACAGATATCCCAGATGTATTTCTAAATCTTTAAGGCAAGATGATTTTTTCATGGCCAGAAAGGAGACTTTAAAAAAACATACTGAGAGAGTGGCTTTCCATATTGGATTGCTACGTATCTCCCTTTCCCTACATCTTGCTTGCTCTGAGGAAATTTTCAGTAACAGATCTGGCTGTGTATCTTTTCATGCTCAATAGATAAAAACAGATCTTAAATTTTTTTCTTTATGCACTCTCCAAAGTAATTAATAGTACCCATTTTGGCCCAACTTTACATTTCCCTGAAAGTTCTTCTATAGTTTTTAAAGAAAACTTTAAGTAATCATATTGTGGGAAAGCAGATAGCCCTGCTCTATTCTGCCACCTTTGAATTTCTCCACACAAGAAGCGGTTTCAGCAGCGGAGTTTCATTTCTTATTGCAAATTAAGATTTTAATTTGAACAAGAAATCACATTCCTTAAGAATGCAAACCAAAAGTCTATAATAAAGTTTACTTTATAACCTAATTCTTCCCCATTTCTCTGGCTGAAAAAGACATTCCCACCCTACTTACAGATGGATACTTCTGCAGCTGATCATGGGCTTTGCATGTGGTGAATTTTTCTCACCATCTTTTTGGTATATTCTTCCCCACTTTTTTGGTGTATTCTTCCTTTCTTCACTCTAGGCGAAATATCATCCCCTCCAGAGGCCCCACATCAAAGATGCCAGTTGTGAGTTTCCCCCACCCCCACCCCACCTCTCGCATCCCATGTGGTTCAGGGTTCCGGCTCCAGACGAGGTCACAAACAAATGAAAGGGACTAGACAAGAAAATATTAATTTGGAAATATTGGGGGCCAGGCGGGAGCCCAGCTCAAGAGGAAGGATTCCTCTTTGCTCTGGCCTTGCTATCCCTTTTATTCAGGTTTGGGATCCATAGCTCTTAGGCAGACAATTCTAGTAATAGCTCCATGATAGCCCATCAGCAAGGATTTACATAAGTCTAAAAGGTGGAAGTTGCTTCAGCTCCTTTTGTCTCAACTAGACAGTGGGTGCTTAGCTCTGACCTTTCAGAGCCTTCAAGGTTAACCAGCCTTCTGAGGTCCTTGTCCACACCTCTCAGCTACTGAAGGCAATGGGCAGCTTCCAACAAAGAGTGTGTTGAATTTCCACATATTTGTGAATTTTCAATTCTTTTTTATTAATTTCTTGTTTCATTTTCATTGTGATCAGAAAAGATACTTGGCATGGTTTCAATCTTCTTAAATTTATTAAAACTGGTTTTATAGCTAACATGCACTGTATCCTGGAGAACAGTCTGTGTGCACTTGAGAACATATATTCTGCTGTTAAAGGATGAAGTATTCTTTATATATCTACTAGAGGCCCTATGCATGAAATTCATGCAAGAGTAGGTCTTTGTAGCCCTGACTACCTCAGCCCTTGCAGCACCTGCTTTGTCCAGAAGGTTATTCTGCTGTTCAGCCATTTGGTCTATTTGCATATTACACTTTTATTATTATAGATTAAGTGTAGTGGGTCAAAGAGTCCCAGAGCCTCCAAAACAAGACCCAAGGCTTGACAGAATCTTGCATTGATTCACAGCTGGGCCTCATCTGGGCACCTGCAAACCCCAAACAAAGAGAAGGAAAATGCAGATCTCTCTGCAGCTCCTGTGGGGTGGCCTCTTTCCTTGGAGATCCAAGAGCCAATGTACCCAGTGGTCAGAGAGAGACCATCCAGACTACAACTCTTCATATCCATAAGAGACACACTCAGTGGGCAGACTCAGTGATTACCAAAGCCCCACTGAAGCAAGTTTTCCCATAACGGTGTCTCCTGCACAGCAGCTCTCCCACTGTAGTTGCAGCTGGTTCCCACAGCAAATTGACCTGGAGGTCAGTTCCTCCCAGTAATACCAACAGCAATCAAGGCTTAACTACAACAAGACTGTGCAAACAGCCCACAAAGGGATGCATCAAGAGTGTCCACCTCAGATAACTGGGGAGGCAAAGCCACTGGGCCCTATAGGACATCTAGCACTCAAGGCCATTCTATCAACACAGGGAAGCAGCCAAAATGCAAAGACAAAAATACATGGCACAAATGAAAGAAATGGAGGAAAGCAAACTATTGGATATCAAGTTCAAAGGTTATAAGGTTGTTCAAGAATCTTCTAGAAACCACCAATAAATTTAGTGAGACCCTTGATGATATGAAAAAGAACCAACTAGAAATTAAGCATACACTGACTGAAATGAAGAATAATATACAGAGATACAAGAGAAGATTAGAAGATCCCAAAAATCAAGTGAAAGATCTGAAATATGAAGAAGCAAAAAGCAAAAAGAAAAGCAAAAAGAAAAAAGATTCCAAAAATGTGAAGATAGTTTAAGGAGCTTATGGGACAACTTCAAGCGTACCAGCATCCAAATTGTGGGAGTGCCAGAAGAATAGAGAGAGCAAAATATTGAATACCTATTTGAAGAAATAATGACAGAAAACTTCCCACACCTGATGAAAGAAAGATACCAGTCAAGAAAGTCCTGAGAATCCCCCCAAAAAAAGGAATCCAAAGAGGAACACACATAATTAAAATGCCAAGAGCAAAAGACAAAGAGAGAATCTTAAAAGCAGCAAGAGAAAAACAGTTAGTTACCTACAAGGGAATACTCATATGACTCTCAGCTGATTTCTCAACAGAAACTATGCAGGCCAGATGGGAGTGGCAAGAAATACTCAAAGTGATAAATAGCAAGAACGTACAACTAAGATTACTCTACCCAGCAAAGCTATCATTCAAAATTGAAGGTCAGATAAAGAGCTTCACAAATAAGAAAAAGCTAAAGGAATTCATCACTGCCAAGCCAGTATTATATGAAATGCTGAAGGGTATTCTTTAAGAAGAGGAAGAAGAATAAAAAAGACAAAAACTATGAACAACAAAGTGACAACAAATACACATCTATCAACAAGCAAATCTAAAAATCAAGTGAGTAAAAAGTCTGATGAACAAAATAAACTGGTGAATACAGTAGGATCAAAGGCATAGAAAGGGAGTGGATTTACAATTCTTAAGAGAAGGGGGTGTGAGAGTAAGGGAAGAGACTGGATAAAAATCGTACACCTATGGATGAGGATGGGGGGAGGTTAAGGGTAGAGGGTGGCGTGGGAACCAAGTGGAGGGGAGCTATGGGGGGGCAGAGTAACAACTGTAATAATCTGAAAAATAAAGATTTATTAGTAAAAAATATTTTGTTCCTTTTTTATTCCTTTGTCATTTTCTTTTGTGCATTTTCTGTGTGTATTTTTTGAGATTACTATGGGAATTACATAAAATAATCCTATAATTATAAGTCTACTTTAAACTAATAACTTCAATCAAATAGAAAAACTACTTCATTTTATATCTTCCTTCTCACACTTTATGTTGAAAATTACATCTTTTAATATTTTGTATTCATTAAAATAGTTTTATAGTTATACTTATTTTATGGTTTTATTGTTTATATTCTATACCTGAATTAAAAGTGATTTATGCACCATCATGACAATATTGCAGGATTCTATGTTTGTCTATTTACCTTTACCATGGAGATTTATATTTTCATGTTTTTTTTGTTGTTGTTGTTTAGCATCCTTTTGTTTCAACTTGAAATACTCCCTTTAGCAGTTCTTGCAAAGCAGGTGATAAAATTGCTCCACTTTTGTTCATCCAGGAAGGTCATTACTTCTCCTTTACTTGTTTTAAAAATTAATATTTATTATTGAGATTATTACAGAGGTCCCTCTTTTTTCTCTCCTTAGCTCCCATCCACCAGATTCCCACCCCGCCTCAGGCCCTCGCCACCCTATTGTCTGTGTCCATAAGTAATGCATACATGCATATAAAATTTTTCTCTAATCTCTCTCCCATCCCCCAACAATCTCTTCCCTCTGAGAATCATCAGTCTGTTCCATTTCCATGCCCCTGATTCTATTCCATTCACCAGTTTATTCTGATCATCAGATTTTTTTATTCTTTTGGTTTTTATATTCAATTGTTGATAGATATGTATTTGTGTCCACTTTATTGTTCATATTTTCTATCTTTACCTTTTTCCTCTTTTTCCTCTTCTTAAAGAATACTCTTCAGCATTTCATATAATACTGATTTGGTGGTGATTAACTCTTAGCTTTTTCTTGTTTGTGAAGCTCTTTATCTGCTCTTCAATTCTATATGATAGCTTTGCTGGGTAGAGTAATCTTAGTTATGGATTCTTGCTATTCATCACTTTGAATATTTCTTGCCACTCCCATCTGGCCTGCATAGTTTCTGATGAGAAATCAGATGACAGTTGTATGGGCACTCCCTGATAGGTAACTAACTGTTTTTCTCTTGCTGCTTTTAAGATTCTCTCTTTGTCTTTTGCTCTTGGCATCTTAATTATGATGTGTCTTGGTGTAGTCCTCTCTGGATTTCTTTTATATGGGGTTCTGTGTGCTTCCTAGACTTGTAAGTCTATTTCTTTTATCAGATGTGGGAAGTTTTCAGTCATTATTTCTTCAAATAGGTTTTCAGTATCTTGCTCTCTCTCTTCTTCTGGCACCCCCATAATTTGGATGTTAGTACACTTCAAATTGTCCTAGAGCCTCCTTACACTATCTTCATATTTTTGGATTCTTTTTTCTTTTTGCTCTTCTGGTGAGATGGATGATACCCTTCCTGTTTGCATCACCATAACCATACCTCAGCTTCTGCAATTTTGCTTGCTTCTTCTGCTGCCAGTCAAGCTTCTACTGTCTCATTATGGCCCTCCTTCTCAAATTGCAACATATACATGAAAGCTTAATATATAACATAGAAAGAATATCTAGAATGTATGTATATGATATATATATCGGATTCAAAGATCCTGGGAAACTATAAAATGCCAAACCCCTGCTTTGTTTGGGGCTCAGCCTCTGGAGAGGACTCTGCTGAGCAGGCATCAGTGTGATTAAATAATCCTTTTCTGAACCTCTGATTATGTTTGGTTTCTCACTTTTTGTCAGCTATATTTCTGCCATAACACTGGTTGGGTATTTTTTGCTTCCACATATTTCAAATCATTTATTTGATTTATCAGGATCCTCAAGTCTACTCTTGAATCCCAGTATGTTATTCCTTATTTTAGTCAGTGTATGCTTAATTTCTGTCTGGTCCTTTCCATTTTTTTGGCATTCTCACTAAGATCCTTGGAAGTCTCACTAAGTCCGTTGGAGGTTTCTAGAAGATTCTTGAGTAACTTATAACTATGTGTTTTGAACTCTATATCCAGTAGTTTGTTTTCTTCCATTTCTTTCATTTGTAACATGTTTCTTTGTCTTCGCATTTTGACTGCTTCCCTGTGTTTATTTCTATGTATTGGTAGAGCTTCTAAGTCTCCTTGAGTTGATAGAGTGGCCTTGTGTAGGAAGTGTCCTATAGGGCCCAGTGGTTCAGCCTCCCCAGTCACCTGAGGTGGACACTCTATATTCACCCCTTTGCTGTTGGTATTACTGGGAGGAAGTGACCTCCAGGCGAATTAGCTGTGGGGACCAGCTATGACTACAGTGGGAGAGCTGCTGTGCAGGAGACACCCTTATGGGGCAGGACTTGCTTCTGTAGGGCTTTGCGGCTCATTGAATCTTCACCTTGAGTGTGTCCCTAGTGGATGTGAAAAGTTGTAATCTGACCACTGGGTACATTGGCTCTTGGGTCTCCAGGGAGGTATAAAGTCAGCCACTGCCTGTGGCCACCCACAGGAGCTACAGAGAGATCTGCAGATTCCTGCTCTTTATATTGGTCTTGGAAGAGGCCCAGTTGTGAAGCAAGGAAGTCAGATGCTGGTGCCAGTTTGGGGGGGCTTTTATTGATAGGTTTGGATCTCCCTGACCCATGTTTTTAGCCTGATAAAGGACAGGCCATACATATGCAAAATATATTGCCCACAGCTTGGGTGAGGTTGTAAATTTGGAGGGTGTGGGAGGGCAGAATCTCAGAGAATCACCAGGGCAGAGCAAACATAAATGGCTACCCATCAGCCCTTCAACTGAGGAGGTCCCAACACAGGAACAATGACTGCTGGGAGCACCTCCATCTTGAAGAAAGTTGCCCCCAAATTCCTGTCCTTATGTCAGACAGTCTAGTTTCTCCCCATATGTGTCAGGGTACCCCAAAGCCTTGCCCAGCATTGGAGCTCAGGGGAAGTAGAAGAATTCAGTTTTTACATTCTGTTTGTGGTGCCTGCCTTTTAAGAGGAGCAACTGAGTCTCCAGCAGCCTGTGTGTCACTCAGTCCCAATCTGACTGGTCTTTACAATCTGTATTTCTTACTTCTTGTAGGGACTCCTTTTCCTAGCTCTGGGACCCTGGGCTAGACATCTGTGGGCTGGGACCCCTTGCTCCTCCTGGCAGGCTCCACAGAGGCAATCTCCCTCCTGATTAAAAAACAGTCCACATGGCTGCTGGACCAGCCTGTCCTGCAACCCCACACTTCTTACCAGTCTCAGTGTGCTTTCTTCTTTACTTCTCTAGTTGTAGTACTTCAGTTCAGTACTTTTCAGTGGTTCTGGATGATAGTTGTTCTGTATTTTAGTTGTAATTTTTATGTAGTTGTGGGAGCCATCAAGTACAGTGGTACCTCGATATACGAGTTTCATTCGTTCTGTAACCTTGCTCGTATATCAAGTTGCTCGTATCTCAAAGCAAATTTCCCCATTGAAATCAATTGAAATGCTGTTAATCCGTTCCAGCCCCAAAATGCCACCCAGTTGTTCTTGTTACGTGTTTTTGAATAAGAAAAATGTATTTATAAATGACAAATATTGTATAAAAACATAATAAAAGAGAATGTAAAGGAATAGATTGGTTTTATAAAGTGTATTTACCTACACTTTAGGTAAATTAATGCTACACTTTATCCCTAAACTGAATGTAACTTAACTAATCTTCACTGAACTTAATTGCTACTGGTCTTTGCATTCTTGGCCCATTTAAAAAAAAAAAAAAACGTGTCCAATGAGGTTTGCCTCTTCCTCCCTTTCAGAATGTTTCTGAAATGGGTGAGGCAAGTTTCATTGAACAGCTCCGATGCACAACCAGTAGCAACTTTTTTGGGGTGTTTCTTTTCCACGAAGTGTGACACCCTCTTTCACATTCCTAAGATCTCCTTTATCTCACTTGTAGAGATCTCCTCCACCTCTGGCTCCTCTTGGAAACCAATTTCTTGGAGAATCTCCACATGTTGCTGAGACTGCAACTCTTGTAACTCCTCCGTGGTGAGTTCCAGAGAGTGCTCCTCGACGAGCTCATTCACGTCTCTCCCATCCACCTCCAGGCCCATGGATTTTCCCAGAGACACTATCTCCTCCTCCACTGGCACCTCGGATTCGAATCCTTCGAAGGTCCTTTCGGCTACGGCCTCAGGCCACAGCTTCTTCCATGCAGAGGTCCAAGTCCTCGTTGTAACACCCAGCCGGCCTGATCAATAATTCTGAGGCATATCACGATGTTAAAGTGGTTCTTCCAGAACTCTCGAAAGGGTGAGGTTTGTGTTCTCTGTCACCTCAAAGCAGCGCCGGAACAGGTGCTTGATGTACAGCTTTTTAAAACTAGAAATCACCTCCTGATCCATGGGCTGCAGGATAGGAGTGGTGTTGGGAGGTAGGTAGACAACCTTTATAAACTTGAACTCTTCGAGGAGTTCATCTTCGAGGTTCGGTGGGTGAGCAGGAGCATTGTTGAGGATGAGGAGGGCTTGCATGGTTAGGTTGTTTTCCTGTAGATATTTCTTAACAGAAGGGCCGAAAACCAGGTTTACCCACTCCACAAAGAACTGCCTGGTGACCCATGCCCTCGGGTTTGTCCTCCACATAACTTGCAGTTTATCTTTTAAAATCTTATGTGACTTAAAGACTCTGGGGTTTTCCGAATGGTATACGAGCAGAGGCTTGATCTTGCAGTCACCATTCGCATTGGCGCACAGTGCGAGAGTTAGCCTATCCTTCATGGGTTTGTGGCCTGGCATCGCTTTCTCCTCTGCTGTTATATAAGTCCTATTCGGCATCTTCTTCCAGAAAAGCCCTGTCTTGTCACAGTTGAAGACTTGCTGGGGAATATATCCTTTGGCTTCTATCAGTTTGGAAAAAGTTTTGAGGTAATCCTCAGCTGCCTTCACATCTGAACTTGCTGCCTCACCATGCCTGACGATGGAGTGAATGCCGGACCTTTTCCTGAAGTTATCAAACCAACCTCTACTGGCTTTAAATGAGTCTTTTGCTGCTTCGTCCGTGGAAGTGCGTGGGGTCTGCTCCAGCAAATCGCCGTAAACCACTCGCGCCTTCTCACATATGATGCCCTGTGTTAATGTATCTCCTTTAAGCTGCTTCTCCGTCACCCACACCATTAGTAGATTCTCCATCTTTTCATGGAGAGAGCTACGGAGCTTAGAAATTATTGTAACGCCCTTAGCTGGCGTCATACCCTTTATCGACTCCTTCTGTTTAAGCACAGTGCATATCGTTGAAGTACTACGCCCGTATTGCCTTGCCAAGTCAGCCACTCACACACCTGGCTCATATTTTTCTATGATTTCACGCTTTAATTCAATAGACATCATCCTCTTCTGAGCACTGACCTTTCCACTCACTTTCTTCGAACCCATGGTTACAAAAAGAAATGTGATAAAGTATGTAAATGCACAAAAGATGCTTTGACAACGAGGTAAACAAGCACACTGACTGAGGCATGGGAAACTGTGAGACGCTCGAGTCTCGGTAAACTGGTGAGTCGTGTGCAGCCGGCCGATCGTGCGATTACTTGTATCTCAAATGTTGCTTGTATTTCACAGCAAAAAAATCGCTCGCTTGATGGCTCGTATCTCAAAAAACTCATATGTTAGGGCACTCATATCTCGAGGTACCACTATATTGGGTTTTTCCTATGCCTCCATCTTGCTTCTCCATTTCTCCCTTACTTTTGAAGGACAGTTTTGCCAGATATAATATTCTTGGTTGGAAGATTTCTCTTTCAGTGCTTTGAATATATCATCTCATTCCCTTCTGGCCTGTAATGTTTCTGCTGAGAAATCTGTTGATCATCATTCTAGTTACCATGTACATGATTAGTCACTTTTCTGCTGGTTTTAAGATTCTCTTTTGGTTATAATGTGTCTCCATGTGAGTCTTTTTGGGTACATTCTAGTTGGAGTACTTTGAGCTTCTTGAACTTAGATATTCATTTTCTTCCTCATATTTGGCATGTTTTCATTGATCGTTTCTTTAAATAATCTGTCTCATTCTCTTTTTTCTTCTAGGTCTCCCATAGTACATATATTAATCTACTTACAGTGTTTCATAATTCTCTTAGGCTTTCTTAATTTTTCCTATTTCTTGCTCCCTCCCTCCCTTCCTTTCCCTCCTTCCTTCCTTTCTTCCTTCCTTCCTTTCGTTCTTTTGTTCTTTCTTTCTTCCTGTGTTTTTTTTTGTCCCTCTGACTCTATAATTTCAAATTATCTATCTTGAGTTCACAAATTCTTTTTTCATCGTCGCCTAAGGAAATGCTTAGAGAAAGGAAGGGAGAGAAGAAACATTATTATGAAAGGGAAACTTTGATTGGTTTCCCTCTGCATGTGCACCAACTGGGGTTCAAACCTGTAACCCAGGTATGTGCCCCAACAGTAGTCATATTTGTAACCCAGGGATGTACCCTGACTGGGAATCAACCAGCAAACCTGCAGAGCACAGGATAGTGATCAACCAACTGAGCTATTCCACTAGGTCACAGATTCTTTATGTTTGATTATGTTTGTTCTTGAGCCATTGTAGTGATTTCTTTAACTCAGTTACTGTATTATTGTAATCCTCAGCTCCAGAATGTCTATTTGGTTCTTTTTATGACCTCTTTCTCATTGTTGATAGACTGATTTTGTCCATGTTTGATTTTTCTAATTTTACTTATTTTCTGTGTTCTTTTGTAGCACATTGAGCTTATTTAAGATAATTACTTTGAATTCTTTGTTAGGTAGTTCATAGATCTCCATTTTTTTAGAGTCAACTTCTGGAGATTTATTTTGTTACTTTGGATCATGTTTCTTTGTGTATCTTGTTACTTTTTGTTATGTTTTCATTTGAAAACAAACAAACAAACAAAAATAACAGCTACTTCTCCCAGTCTTTTTGTATTGGTCTTGACCTTCACCTATCAGTCCTGCTAGAGATTGATAATTTTGGGGGGATGTATCTTTGTTCTGCTTCTATCTGAAGCTTCCCAATTTAAGAGGTTTGATGGTTTATTTTTCAAAATTTGTAATCTTTTCTTTCTCTGATGTACTGCAGAATCTCTGGCACTGCAATAAGCTGCTGAACCTCTATTTGTTCTCTGCAACCCACAAGTATCCAAAATATGCCAGTTCCTTTTTAGTGCTCTGAGTCACATGTGACAAAAACCAGAAATTTGGGCAGCCCCCCAAAAAGCTGGTATGTTGGATGTACAGTGGTACCTCGAGATACGAGTTTAATTCGTTCCATAACCTTGAGGCATGGGAAATTATGAGATGCTCGAGTCGCGGTAAACCGGTGGGTCGTTTGCAGCCGACCGATCCACGCGATTACTCGTATCTCAACTGTTGCTCATATATTTCAAAGCAAAAATCACTTGCTCGACGGCTCGTATCTCAAAAATCTCGTATGTTAGGGCACTCATATCTCGAGGTACCACTGTACATTGCATTTCAATCTTTCCCTGCTGAGGAAGAAGCCATGAGCTGGACACATTCTCCTGATCACAACAAGCTTTGCCAGGTTTTATCTGTAATGGAGGAGGTCCTCTGATGCTTCAACAAGCCACTGAGCTCCTTAGGCACTCCAGACCAGCCTCTCAGGTAGTTCCATGAAAAACCCAAATGTTGGGTATATATTCTACTGTTTTCTTTCTTCCTAAGGGAGACCTGTAGTTGGGCTTTTCCTCCCCAATGTTGGCTATGTTGACTGTGAGTAAGGGCTGACAGTTTAAATAAAATTGCTTTTCTTACATGTTTCAATAAAGTTATTCTTGCCTGTGAGTCTCCTAACTGGTTTCTGGAGTTCTCGTGAAGGCTTTTGGACCATAGGCAAGGTCTTTGTAAAGGAACAAGTTCTGGGGCTTCCTGTTCCATTATCTTGCTGACAGGAAAACTTTAAGTCTTTTGATATACCAGTATATACTACCAAATCTTAGAAAATTTGTTCACTTGCTATTCTGATATTTTTTAATCTTAGTAATTTTAATAGGTGATGTTGAATCCTACGTTTAGAATTAAATGACTTTAAATTATGTAATGTTTGATATCTACAAAAGAATATGTATAGTGCTGTTATGAAGCACATTCATAAAATTAAAATTAATGAAGCCATCATAAAACATTAGAACCAGAACATTACTGTTATACCTATAACACATAACTACTATGCGTGTTATATTTTACTAGAGGCCCAATGCATGAAATTCATGCAGTAGGGGGAGGGGGTGGTCCCTCAGTCCAGCCTGTGCCCTCTTGCAGTCCAGAACCCATTGGGGAATGACTAAAAGCTTAAACTTTCAGTCAGACATCCCCTGAGAGATGTAGCAGTGTAACAAGCAGCAGACGGCTAGGGAGAAGCTCCAAACTGGGCAGGGCACTGCTCACACTTAACCCAGCCTGCTGCTGCAGAGTCAGGAGAGGCACCTGATGCCATGGCAGCCAAGCTTCTGACTGACCACCAGGGCGCAGCTCCTGCAATGAGCATCTGCCACCTGGTGGTCAGGGTGCATCATAGTGATCATTCGTTTCAGTCATTCTGCTGTAATGGTTGCTTAAGTTTTTATTATATAGGCTAGAGGCCTGGTGCATGAATTCGTATACCAGTTGGGTCCCTCAGCCTGGATCAGGATGAAACCGGCTCTCCAACATCCCCTAAGAGGTCCTGGATTGTGAGAGGGTGCAGGCCAGACTGAGAGACCCCACTGATGCAAGAGATTGGCCAGCCAGGGAGGGACTGCAGGAGGGCTTCAGGGCATGTCCAACCTGTCTCACTCAGTCTCGATCAGCTGGACCCCAGCAGCAAGCTAACCTACCAGTCAGAGCATCTGCCCTCTGGTAGTCAGTGCATGTCATAGCAATTGGTCAACCAGTTGATTGTCTGCTCCCTGGTGGTCAGTGTATATCATAGTGAGCAATTGAGCAGCCTTAGCATATCATTAGCATATTATATCTTGATTGGTTGAATGGCCAACCGGTCAACTAGACACCATATTAGGTTTCTATTATATAGGATATATATTGAGGTTTACATTTTTCAGTTCCTTGCCTTTTCATATAAAATTTTACCATGTATGCAAACAATATATTTAATTTTGCTTCTGTTTAAGCTTTCTAAAAAGGTATTCAGTATATAGTGTTCTGGCTGGCTTTTTTTTAACTTACCATTTTTATAAGATTAAGTAAGCTTAACCATTTCTATATGTTTATTGTCCATCTGTGATTTTACTTTGGGAATTATTTCTTCATATACATTGCATTTTTTAGAAATATTCTTTTTTTACTGGCACAGATAAGTTTCAAGATTTCTTGTTACTCTAAATAATGTGACTTTAATATTATTTTCTCTTATAAAATAAAAGTATCATTTGGAAGTTTAAGCATTAATTGATAATTCAGATAAATTGATTTCACAATACATTTTTCTGAACCTATTTGTTTTTATCTTCTCTCTATGAATAGTAATTGTTGTTTGTTGGACATAAAACCCACCCCAATTTACAAATATTGCTCCATTTTTCCTGCCTGTGTATGGCAATGTTACTCCATGAACATTTATAAAAATGTTGAAATGAAGATATTCACATTATACCCTTAGTGGTCTTTAAAATAGAAAATATTTAACAATTCTATTCATGACTTTTCAATTGAACAACTAAAGTTTTCTGAGGAAATCAGTTTTCATCTTTTTTAAAATATATTTTTTGATTACAGAGAGGAATTGGAGAGGGAGGGAGAGAGAAACATTAATGATGAGAAAGAGTCATTGACTGGCTGCCTCCTGCATGCCCCCAACTAGGGATTGAGCCCACAACTCAGGCATGTGCCCTTAACCTGAATCAAACCTGGGACTCTTCAGTCCAAGACCAATGCTCTATCCACTGAGCCAAACCAGCTAGGGCCAGTTTTCATCTTTAAAAGATTGTTCTTAAAAAAAACCGAAAACATTTTATTCTTTTTGTGGGATTGTAGTCCTTCAGTCTTAGAATTATACATTAGAATTTCAGAAAGGCTTTGGATGCCTGAGAGAGATTTTGGGGTTTTGTTATATTCATATAGATAACTTATATCTGTGTGGAAAAGTGAAGTAAAAGCAATATTGCCCAGAACAATAGTTTTCAAACTTTCATTAGCTCAGCTCAGCTCAGTCACTTTGAAAGACCTCCATTTGCATTTGTAGATGAAAAAAATTTGATTAAATTGTTTCAAAAAAAATTGGAGAAGAAAAAAATAAAATATGTGGTCACATTCATTGCATTTTATTTTTAACTAGAGGCCTGGTGCACGAAATTCATGCACAATGGCATGTCCTTCAACCCAGCCTGCTCCCTCTTCAATCTGGAAATCCTTGAGGGATGTCCGACTGCCCTTTTAGGCACGATCCTAAACTGGTAGTCAGACATCCCTCTCACAATCCAGAACTGCTGGCTCCCAACTGTTCACCTGCCTGCCTTTCTGATTGCCCCTAACTGCTTCTGATTCCCAGCCTGATCACCCCTAACCACTCCCCTGCCAGCCTGATTGATGCCTACCTGCTTCCCTGCCAGTCTGTTTTCCCCTAACTTCCCTCCCCTGTGGGCCTGTCACCGCCAACTTCCCTCCTTTGCCAGCCTGGTCACCCCTAACTGCCCTCTCCTGCAGGCTTGATCATCCCCAACTGCCCTCCCTTGCAGGCCTGGTCCCTGCCAGCTGCCCTCCCCTGTTGGCCTTATTGTGGTAGCCATCTTGTCTGTTGGAGTTATAGTCAATCTGCATATTACTCTTTTATTAGATAGGATAGAAGCCTGTTGCACGTGGGAGCCAGCTGGTTTGCCCTGAAGGGTGTCCTGGATCAGGGTGTTCCCTTGAGGTGTGGGGTGGCCTGAGTGAGGGGCCTGTGGTGGTTCGCAGATCAGCAATGCTCCCCGGTGACCCAAGCAGATGCCATGGTATCTGAGATTTATTTATCTTCTACAATTGAAACTTTGTAGCCTGGAGTGGAGCCAAGCCTTCTGCTTACACAGCCATTGAAACTTTGTTGCCTTAAGTAGAGGCCAGGGTGTGCAGAAAGCTTGGCTTCCTCCATCACCAGGGGCAACCCAAGACTCCCTCCTAATCTCTCTGTGGCTGTAGCCATCTTGGTTGGGTTAATTTGCATATTTGCTCTGATTGGCTGGTGGGTGTGGTTTGTGGGGGTGGTGGGATACAGTCAATTTGCATATTACTCTTTTATTAGATAGGATAATATCAATAATGCAAGGAAATAGTAAATTTTTTATAAGAGCACAGAGAGGACTTGTAATTTTGGTTCATTTGACCACCCTTAAAATGTGGGTATTTTTTAAAATATATTTTTATTGATATTTTTACAGAGAGGAAGGGATAGGGATAGAGAGTTAGAAACATCGATGAGAGAGAGACATTGATAAGCTGCCTCCTGCACGCCCCCACCTGCAACTAAGGTACATGCCCTTGACCAGAATCAAACCTGGGACCCTTCAGTCCGCAGACTGACGCTCTATCCACTGAGCCAAACCAGTTTCGGCAAAATGTGGGTATTTTAAAGGCCATCTTGTTTTGAAGTATATTTGTTGACATTGTCAATAAGCTAAAATATAGTAGGGGAGGCAGCTATATTTTTTTGCCCTGATTATAAAAAGTAGTACATAAAGTATACTCAAAAATGATCAGAGCATATCTGTGAATTAGTCTCATTGAAACTGAAGCTTTCATAACAAAACAAAACAAAAGGAATATTGTGGTTATTTTAAGAAGAAGAAATAAAATTTATGGTACTGAAGGAGTGATTCTTTTAAAATATATAGTAGAGATTTAAGACTCAAAAGTACTACTAATATTTCTTACTAATGTGAGTATTCAACTTTATTTGAAATTCTTCAGTGATGTGATTTGCTTTATTTCCCATGGCAGCCATTCCATATTCAGACACTATCATCCTTTTCAAGTTTTTCCTTATATTGAGCCAAAATTGATTGTACTAGGCAGGACAAATCTAATGTTTTTCTATATGAATATTCTTCAAATGTTTGAAGAAAATGGATTGTATATCTATGTTATCTCATACCTAATTTGAGCTTGCATAGTCTCTCTTGAGTTTTTTTTTTGTGTGTGTGTGTGTGTGTGTGTGTGTGTGTTTTCTATTTGATGTGGTTTTAGGGCCACTCAACTGCCTTGATATGAGGTTGATGACACAGCTCATATTGATCTTAACACTTTCTATTTGTTCTTTCTCCATTTGCTTTGTTCTTTGCTAGATTAAACTTGGCAAAGTAGTCTCTAACTTTTCACAAGTGAACTGGTAAAATTGAAACCTATAATTAAGCACACATTTGAAAAGATACATACAAAGTTGGTTTCAAATGACAACCTTGGTCATTTGAATAATAAGTATGCTTTAACTTCATGATATAGTATTGTTTTCTCAATGTGTTAAACAAATGCATTTTTATTTTTGTGTTTTCAGATAGTGGCCAGAACTGTAGTGCCAATAGTAAAGGTGAACAGCTAAGTGCCAAACTCAGAGCTTTACCCAGGACAAACGAGCCTTATGAAAGTAGCAGTCACAAAGAAATAGGCAAGTGCCCATGTTCCCCACCCGTGAAATGGCAAAAAATATATAATTGGGCATTAAGAATTTCATATATACAGAGAATTGAAATGGAAGAGCATTTATGTTCGCTCTGCATTGTTCTCACTGTTTTGATTATGATACTAACTGGCTTCATGTTTGTTTTATTGTTATTTTTTTTATATCATTCTAATGGAACTATCTGTTTTGAACCTAGATGCCTCATACGTGGATCCACTAGGCCCTCAAGTAGAAAGACCAAAGACTGCGGCCAAGAAAAGACAGGAGGAGGATGATTTTGCTGATGAAGAGTTAGGAGATGATTTGCTTCCAGAATAATATGTATATTATGTTATTTATTAAAGGAAAGAAATTACCTTGCAAGATAATACCCATATTACCCTTTGAGTAGATATACAAACTTTTAATTTTGTACACTTCCAAAGTATTTAATAAGTGTATTGTGTTCTGTGAGTGTGGTTTTAAGTGTTTGTTGTTTTTTTTAATGGAAAAAAGCATGTGAAACTAATTCATTAAACTATAACTTCCTTACCCCTTTGAAAACATTGACCACCCCACCCCCAGTAAGAAATAAATTTTGTTGGACAACTAGTTATCACTCACACACACACACACACATACACACACGTATGCATAAGAATTATCTTTAATACTGCAGAGTATGCTATTTTCTATAATTTCATTTTTAAAGTGTTATAATGAAAACTACATTGATTTCTTGGATTGCAGCTTGAATAATACTATGCTAGGACATATCATTGCTGGATATTTAGTCAAGCTAAATTGCTTTGAGTTTGGAAATTATACTTCCTTGGAAATTTGCCTGAGTGGGGATTAAATTACTACTAGAAGCCTGGTGCACAAAATTCATGCACGGGCAGGAGAGGGGGAAGGTCTTTGGTGAGCCCAGCCAATGCCCTCACACAATCTTGGCCCCTAAACCAGCAGTCGAATATCCCTCTTGCAACCTGGGCGGCTGTGTGCACAAGTGACTGTACTTTTCATACAAGTGACAGGCATCTTGCTGTTGTATGGGCAGCTATATATTTTTTTGCCCGGATTATAAAAAGTAGTACATAACATGATTTTTCTGAGACAGTAGTAGCATTTTCCCCATCTTATGGGTGGAAAACTGAAGCAGAGAGAAGTTAAGTAATTGGCTTTGTCACACAGTTATAAGTGTCAGAATCAGGGCTGACCACAAAAATGTTCAAGCCAGAGTCCATGCATGTCATTGCTGCATCATCCTGTTTTTTTAGTGTTAAAGTAGCCTTGCCTGGTTTTAATTTTAATTTAATTTAATTTTTTATTAATATATGACATGTATACATATCTTCCCATTGCCCCCCCCCCGCCTCCCAGGCATACCCTAATACCCCACTGTCTTGTGTTCATTGGTTATGCTTATATGCATATAAGTCCTTTGGTTGATCTCTTATCTACCCCACCTCTCCCTAATCTTCCCACTGTAATTTGACAGTCTGTTTGATGCTTTATTGTCTCTGTATCTATTTTTTGTTCATCAGTTTATAATGTTACTTATTATCCAAAATGAGTGTACCAAGTGTCTGCAAATGGTAAGAATTCCTTCTTTTTGATGGCAACATAGTATTCCATTGTGTAAATGTACCATAGTTTTCTGATCCACTCATCTCCTGACAGGCACCTAGGCTGTTTCCAAATTGTAGCTATTATAAATTTTGCTGATAAGAACATACGGGCACATAAATCCTTTCTGATTGGTGTTTCTACTTTCTTAGGATATATTCCTAAGAGTGGGATTGCTGGGTCAAATGGGAGTTCCATTTTTAGTTTTATGAGGAAACTCTATACTGTTCTCCACAGTGGCTGCACCAGTCTGCATTCTCACCAGCAGTGCATGAAGGTTCCTTTTCCGCATCCTCGCCAACACTTGTCATTTGGTCATATGTTGATGATTGCCATTCTAATAGGTGTGAGATGTTTTCATATTATTTTGATTTGCATCTCTCAGATAATTAGTGACTTTGAACATGATTTCATGTGTCTCTTGGTCGTCCTTCTTTTGTCTTTCCAGGTCCATTGCCCATTTTTTTTATTGGATCGTTTATCTCCCTTTTATTAAGTTGTATAAGTTGCCTGTTGATGTTGGAGTTTACACCTTTATCAGTGATAACATTTGCAAATATGTTCTCCCATACAGTGATCTTTCTTGTTGCTTTGTTGATGGTTTCTTTTGTTGTGCAAAAGCTTTTTATTTTTATATAGTTCCATTTGTTTATTTTCTCTTTAGCTTCCATTGCTCTTGGAGCAGTATCAGTGAAGAAGTTCTTTCGGCATATGCCGGAGATTGTGCTGCCTGTGGAATTCTCTAGTATTTTTATCGTTTCCCATCTTATGTTTAAATCCTGTATCCATTTTGAGTTTATTTTTGTGTATGGTGTAACTTGTTGGTCTAGTTTCATTTTTTTGCATGTATCTATCCAATTTTCCCAATACCATTTATTGAAGAGATTGTCTTGACTCCATTGTATGTTAATGACTCCTTTGTCAAATATTAATTGAGCATAGTGGTTTGGGTTGATATCTGGGTTCTCTACTCTATTCCATTGTTCTATGTGTCTGTTCTTGTGCCAGTACCAGACTGTTTTGAGAACAGTTGCTTTGTAATATAGCTTGAAATCTGGTATTGAGATCCCACGTACTTTATTCTTCTTTCTCAGGATTGCTGTCACTATTTGGGGTCTTTTTTTTTTTTAATTCCATATGAGTCTTTGGAGAGTTCTTTCTAGGTCTGTGAAATATGCCATTGGTATTTTAATGGGGAGTGCATTGATTGCTATAGATTGCTTTGGGTAATATGGACATCAGTTCATTCTTCCAATCCATGAGCATGGTATTCTCTTCCATCTGTTTACATCTTCCTCTATCTCTTTTTTTCAGTGTCCTGTAGTTTTCTGTGTATAGGTCTTTTACCTCCTTACTTAAGTTTGTTCCTAGGTATCTTAATTTTTTTGGTGCGATTGTAAATGGGATTGCTTTTTTAGTCTCTCTTTCTGTAAGTTCACTATTAGTGTCTAGAAATGCCATAGATTTCTTGGGATTCATTTTGTATCCTGCTACATTGCAGAATTCATTTATTAAGTATATTATTTTTTGGATGAAGTCTTTCGGGTTTTTTATGTACAGTATCATGTCATTTGCAAATAAGGACAGCTTTACTTCTTCTTTTCCAATTTGGATGCCTTTTATTTCTTCTTCTTGTCTAATTGCAATGGCTAATACTTCCAGTACTATATCAAACAGGACTCGTGAGAGTGGGCATCCCTGTCTTGTTCCTGTTCTTAGGGGAAATGGTTTTAGTTTTTGCCCATTGACTATGATGTTAGCTGTGCATTTATCATATATGGCTTTTATGATGCTGAGTTATGATCCTTCTATTCCCATCTTGCTGAGAGATTTTATCAAGAAAGGGTGTTGGGCCAAGACCGGTTTGGCTCAGTGGATAGAGCATCGGCTTGCGGACTAAAAGGTCCCAGGTTCGATTCCAGTTGGGGGCACATCTCCACTGTGGGGTGTGCAGGAGGCAGCTGATTGATGTCTCTCTCTAATCAATGGTTCTGATTTTCTATCTCTCTCCCTTTCTATAAAAAGTCAATAAAATATATTTTCAAAAATACATTAAAAAATAGAAAGAAAGGGTGTTGGATTTTGTCAAATGCTTTTTCTGCATCAATTGATATGACTATGTGATTTTTATCTCTCAATTTATTTATGTGACGTATCACATATATTGATTTGCATATATTGTACCATCCTTGCATTCTTTGGAGAAATCCTACTTGGTTATGGTGTATGATCTTTCTGATGTACTGCTGGATCCGATTTGCTAGAATTTTGTTGAGGATTTTGGCATCTATGTTCATGAGGGATATTGGCCTGTAATGCTCTTTCCTTGTGTTGTCCTAATCTGGTTTTGGGATTAGGGTGATGGAAGGTGTTTGGAAGTGTTCCTTCTTCTTGAGTATTTTGGAATAGTCTGAGGAGGATAGGTTTCAATTCTTCCTTGAATGTTTGGTAAAACTCTCCTGTGTGGCCATCTGGTCCTGGGCTTTTGTTTGCTGGAAGCTTTTTGATGACTGCTTCAATTTCTTCCATAGTTATTGGCCTATTGAGATGTTTAGATACTTCCTGATTGAGTTTTGGAAGGTTATATTTGTCCATTTCCTCCAGGTTGTCCAGTTTGTTGAAATAGAGTTGTTCATAGTATTTTTTTTTTAACAATCCTTTGTATTTCGGCAGGGTCTGTTGTTATTTCTTCTCATTTCTGATTTTATTTGCGTCTTCTCTCTTTGCTTCTTGGTGAGCCTGGCTAAAGAAAGGTCCATCAATCTTGTTTATCCTTTCAAAGAACCAGCTCTTGGTTTTGCTGATCTTTTGTATTGTTTCTTTGGTCTCTATGTCATTTATCTCTGCTCTGATCTTTACTATTTCCTTCCTTCTGCTTACACTGGGCTTTTCTTGTTGCTCTCTTTCTAATTCTTTGAGTTGTATGGTTAGGTAATTTATTACCATCGTTTTTTGCAGTAGGCTTGTAGAGCTATGAACTTCCCTATCGAGACTGCTTTCATGTGTCCCATAAATTTTGTATTGTTGTGTTATCATTGTAATTTGTTGCCATGATGTTTTTTATTTCTTCGTTAATCTCTCCGGTTACCCAGTCATTGCTTAATAGCATTCTGTTTAGTCTCCAGGTGTTTGATCTCTTCATATTGCTTTTATTGTAGTTGATTTCCAGTTTTATGCCACTGTGATCTGAGAAGATGCTTGATATGATTTCTATCTTCTTGAATTTTAAGAGACTTTGCGTATGACCCAACATATGGTCTATCTTTGAAAATGACCCATGTACACTGGAGAAGAATGTTTATTCTGTGGCTTTGGGGTAAAATGTTCTGAAGATGTCAATGAATTTCATCTGGTCTAGTGAGTTATTTAGGATTGATGTTTCTTTGCTAATTTTTTGTTTAGAGGATTTGTCCAGTGCTGACAGTGGGGTATTAAAGTCTCCTACTATGATTGTATTGCTGTCAATCTCTCCCTTGACCTCCTCTAGGAGGTTTTTTATGTATTTGGGTGCTCCTGTATTGGGTGCATATATGTTTACCAGTTATTTCTTCTTGTTGGATTGCTCCCTTTAGTATTATAAAGTGGCCTTCCTTATTTCTTGTTATGTCCTTCACTTTGAGATCTAATTTTTCAGATATAAGTATTGCAATCCCAGCTTTTTTTTTTTTCATTTCCATTTGCCTGAAAAACCATCTTCCATGTCTTCACCATCAGTCTGTGTGCATCTCTTTTTCTGAGGTGGGTTTCTTGTAGACAGCAAATATATAGGTCATGTTTTCTTATCCAATCCATTACCCTATGTCTTTTAATTGGAGCATTTAGTTCGTTTACATTTAAAGTTATTATTCATAGGTACTCATCTGTCGCCATTTTTTTCTTTACCCCTGTGTTACCTCTTCACTTCTTATTTCTTTTTTTTACAGCAGACCCTTTAACATTTCTTGCATTGCTGGTTTGGTAGTAATAAATTACCTTAGTCCTTTTTATGTCTGTGAAGCTCCTGATTTCACCTTCAATTTTGATTGATAGCCTTGTGTTCTTGGATTCAGACCCTTCTTTGCCTGACTTTGTATATTTCATTTAATTCCCTTATGGCCTGATGAGTTTCTTTTGAGAAATCAGTTGCTACTCTGATGGGGGTTCCTTTGTAGGTAACTTTCTGTCTCTCTCTGGCCGCTTTTAAGATTCTTACTTTGTTATTGGGTGTTTGCCAATTTAATTATAATGTGCCTTGGTGTCAGTCTTTTGGGGTTCATTTTGCTTGGGACTCTGTGAGATTCTTGGATCTGTGTGGGTTTTTTCTTCCCTATATTAGGGAAGTTTTCTGTCATTATTTCTTCAAACAGGTTTTCTATTCCTTGCTCAGTTTCCACTCTTTCTGGAACCCCAATTATGCAGATGTTTTGTTTCGTGTTATCCCAAAGTTCCCTTAGGTTCTCCTCTTGCTTTTCAATTTTTTTTTTCTAAAACTGCTGTACTTGGGTAATTTTTCCTACCTTGTCTTCTAGCTCACTGATGCGGTTCTCTGCTTCTTTCAGTCTACTTTTGATGCTTTCTATTGAGTTCTTTACAGCAGCAATGTCATTTTTCATTTCTTCTTGATTCTTTATAAGAACCAGTTTCCTCTTGGTTCTTACTCATATTGTCGAATTTGTGTTTCATTTTTTTCAGCCACCTTATGACCATTTCTCTGAACTCTTTCTCTGGCAGGTTTGTTTGCTTCTATTTTGTTTACTTCCTTTTCTGGTGATGCCTGCTTTTCTTTTATATGCGGGCTGTGTCTTTTCTGCCCATGGTCTTTCTTCTCCGGATGTCTGGTTATGTAGTTCTCTCTCCTGATCCCAGGCAAAATCTGACCTTTCTGTGTGGCGTATGGAGCTCCTCTGAGTCGAGTGTTTGTGCCGATTGGGGAACTGTGTTCTGGGGCCCCCGGCTGTTCGGTGAGTGCCACAGCTGTAGTTTTTCAGGCCGCCATAAACATCCACTTTCCCCTCCAAGATGGCGCGGCCTCCGCATTCGCGCTATTGGCTCCAGGAGAAAAAAATCCCATGGCAGTGGGGCTGCCTGGTCAGGGAAGCCCTGTCCAGCAGTCCTCCTCCTTCTCCTGAGGGATAACTGTCCCTTAACTTGCTAACAAACACTCCCAGTGTGACCCTCAGCTGTTCTCTCTGTCTGCTTAGCGACAAGGCTCTGGACACGTCGTCTATTCCACTGCCATTTTATTCTTCCTGATTTTAATTCTTAAATCTAAGAGACTGTTCCCAATATATAGAGAAGGGTCCCTTGGCCTGGCTGGCAATCAAGGCTGATCTGTGAGACAACTGCAGGGCAATCTGGGCAACTGCTGCCACCTGTCTTGGCTGGCGACCTGGCGCCACCCACTCACTGGCCCCACCCCCTGCCATTGCCGCCACCAGTTGCCTCCCTCTGCCCACTGGCACCCTCCTTGGCTGGCCTGGCACTGCCCACTCTCCAGCCCTGCTCCTCACCGACTGGTCATTCCACAAGTCGTTCCACTGTTTGGTCCATTTGCATATTAGGGTTTTATATAGATAGATTAAAACAATATGGGAGATCAAAGATGGCTGCAGGGGAGGTAGAAAGTGCACACACCTCCTCCATGTGCCAAATTGGATTTGCAGCAAAAATATAGAGCAATCAACCTGAATAAACAACTGAAAAACACCTGAACAGGAGTGTTATATCCATGGATTGCTAGAAGAAACTACAGAGAGAATAGAAGAAGGGCAAAGACATGAAGAGGGCTGGCCCCTGCACCCAAAAAGTTATTGTGGCTGAGAAGCCAGAAGGTTATTGTGGCTGCAGAAGTTCTACCCCCATCCCCTGGACCCAGGCCCAGTTGGTGTGGCTCAGAGGTTGAGCATCGACCTAGGATCCAGAAGGTCACAGTTCAATTTCTGGCCAGGGCACATTCCCAGGCTGTAGGTTCATTCACCAGTGTGGGATATGCAAGAAGCAGATGAACAATCATTTTCTCTCATAGTTGATGTTTCTCTTTCTCCATCTCTGAAGCCAATAAAAATATTTTTAAGTCCTCCCTGAGGAGAGTGGGGTCTCAACCCCATGCCAGAACCCCCAAACCAGAACACCAGGGCTGGGAAGACAAGCCTACAGAGCATATGGCAGCAAACATAATCAGGGACTGCTGGGAAGAGAAGAAAGTCTGCTACCATCTAGGTGCTCTCCTAAGAGGCATTGCACAGGATCATGTTCTTGAGGTAAGAAGACTCAGAATCTATAGGGAGAAGATCTGGGTAGCATAGCTCCAGATATCTGGAAAGTTGATTATTGAGGTCCCAATTCTGAGTCAACATCCCTTACTGCCCACAAGCACCATCTCTCAGAGTCGGGAACTCTTTATAGCACCATCTAAGGAAAAGGCACTAACCCCATCTTCCAAATACTGATGACCTTAAGTCCTGCAAAAAGGACCGTTGGCTGCACCCAACAGAGACCTGGAGAAACTACTAGTATAGAAAGGCTTTCAGGTGGTCATTGAACTGGTGGCTTTGGAACAAGGGCCAATCTTTGCCCTATTCCACAGGTTAGGGAAACTTCCCTGTCAGGGTCTATACCAGCAGGCAGCTGTAGAACTCGGGTGAGGCTTGTACTTGCTCCTCTCCCATGGGCCTATGCCACTCACAATAGAGGGCTGCCTTAACTTGTATTGCCAAATCCTACAAGCTCAGTTCTTCAGGGGGAAGGGAGCACAAATCACAAGTGGGAAATTTGGTACAACTCCCCCGCAGAGCCTTCCATTAGGGTCTCTGGAAGTGCACTGCAGAGCTAGGCAGAGTTGAGCATAAAGTTCCCTCCCAAGAACCAACACCATGCCCAGTGGAGGGCTGCCTTGATTTGTTCTTCCAAGGCCTGTTGGCTCTGCCCTGCTGGTGCAGCTTTACAGGGGAAAAGGAGCACAACTCAAAACTCATTTGAGGTGTCCCCTCAGATCTTCCCATCAGGGACTCTGGTGGTACAGAGCTAGGGGAAGGTGAGCAGTTTGCTTCCATCCCAAGGGTTGATAGCTGCCTTGATCTGGTCTTCCAAGTCCTGCAAGAGGAGCGGGGCAGCGGGGAACACATCTGAGAGCCCAGAATGCAGCTACAACATCAAAGTTTCTGAAGGCATGCCTGCACAGCTATGGGGAGGAGGCATGCAGTTTTCTCGTGGGCCAGTGACACCACCAATGGAAGACTGACTTTATCTGTTTTCAAACCCCCAGATGGCCACATCCTGCTGGACTGTTTCAAGGGAGGAAGGAGGCTCCACTTAGAGCCGGACATTCAGAGTGCATCTATTTCAGAGGCTTCAGTCCAGGACTTGAGCAGGTGTAGCTACAGAGCTAAAAGAGAGTTTAGCTCATCCCCTTCCCATGTCACCCCAGTGGTACCACTCTTAAAAGAAGGCTTTCTCAGCTGAAACCGGTTTGGCTCAGTGGATAGAGTGTCGGTCTGTGGACTGGAAGGTCCCGGGTTCAATTCTGGTCAAGGGCATGTGCCTTGGTTGTGGGTACGTCTCCAGTGGGCATGCAGGAGGCAGCTGATAGATGTTTCTCTCTCATCGATGTTTCTAACTCTCTATCCCTCTCCCTCCCTCTCTGTAAAAGATCAATAATATATATATATATATATATATATTTAAAAAGAAGGCTTTCTCTATTTGCCCAAATTCCAGTGACCCTGTCCTGTTTTACTGAGCTTGATCCTGCAGTGAGGACAGCTGGCTCTACCCAACCTGAGCCTGCAGTGTGCTCCTCCTAGGAGGCTAGATTTGAAGTCTGTAGCAAAGACCCATGTTCTTCCCATTGTGTGCCAGACCATGCTGTATTGAACTAGGAGACTAACTAGATCTGTCTGCTCAGTCTAGTCACTATGACCCACTGAGCTTGAGCCTTGTGGAAGGGCCAGTGGAGCATGGCCATCATGGGCCCACTCTACAGCCTTTCTTCATAAGACTGGAGGCAACTATGGGGCAGGAGTGCAGGTGGAGCAACCAATAGGTGAAGGCCAACCTCAAAATAACTTGGATTTGAATTGATCCCAGCTTAGAGCTCTAGAAAGTCAAGTCATCTACACAGACTGGCCCCTCCCACACATACCCAAGTCAAGTAGACACAGGCACACACAGTGAACAGCTTGGTAACTCTAGACAGGTAGACCAAAACTGGTTACACATAATGTCTGAAAGCACCTGCACCTGAACCACACTCAAATGGACCAAGAACCAACCCAAGCAGTGGTGGGATTCAGACAAAACCATATCCTGACCCAACCAGCCATACAAATTTTATACCCAAAGGAAGATTCCAGAAGACCAGATCCTGATGGGAATAACCCAACCTTGGGAAGTAGCCCCTGCATAGCATCTCATATAATGTGATAGAAGTTTACTCCTATAATCATCCAACCTGAAAGGTTAATTGCATCCACAACAGCATTCATCAAATTGGAATTGTAACATAAGACATACATAATCCACAAGAAACATTCTTGGAATATGAAGCTCAAGTGATCTGGAAGATTTTGCCACTGAACCCAACAATACACCTTGTGATTGCACTTGCACAGCAGCTTGAATGCCATGATCCAGGGTTGAGCCTCACAAATAGACTTCAAAACAAAGGCCATAAAAAAAGACAAAGAAGGTCACTACATAATACTAAGAGGATCAATACAACAAGAAGATATAACCTTTGTAAACACATACACCAAATATAGGAACATATAAACTCTTGATAGACTTTAAGATGGATATCATATAGTCATAGAAGGGGACTTTAACACCCCACTGTCATCAATGGATAGATCTTAAAGACAAATCATCACGGAAACAGAGACATTTAACAACACACTAGATAAGATTAATTTATATTTACAGAATATTTCATCCCAAAGCTACAGAATATATATTCTTCTCAAGTGCACATGGACCATTCTCAAAAATAGGCCACATGTTAGGACACAAAATAAGTCTTAACAAATTCAAGAAGATAGAAAACATATCAAGCAACTTCTCAGATCATGCATGAAACTGGAAGTCAGGTACAATTTAAAAAAAAAAAACACCTCAAAATCAGTCAAACACAATGGAGTCTAAATAGCATGTTATTAAACAATGAATGGGTTTCAAATGAGACAAAAAAAGAAATAAAAAATTACCTGGAAACAGCCAAGCCCATGTGGCTCAGTCGTTGAGGGTCAACCTGTGAACCAAGAGGTTCAATTCGATTTCTGGTAAGGGCACAGGTCCAGTTTGCAAGCCTGATCCACAGTAGGGGGTATGCAGAACACAACCAATCAATGATTCTCTTATCATTGATGTTTTTATCTTTCCCCTCCCTTCATTTCTGAAGTCAATCAAAAATTACCTGGAAATAAATTAAAATAAACACACAACCTCATATCTATATGACACAGTGAAAAAAGTCCTGTGAGGGAATTTCATAGTATTACAGGTCTACTTCAAGAAGCAAGAAAAATCTCAAGTAAACAATCTAACCCTACACCTAAAAGAACTAGAAAGCAAGAAGAAAATACGAGAGTAAGTAGAAGAAAGGAAATAGTAAACATCAGAGTAGTAAATAGCACATAAATTTAAAAAAAAATAATACTAAAAATCAATGAAATCAAGAGCTGGTTTCTTGAAAAGATAAACAATATTGCTGAAACTTTAACCAGACTGATCAAGAAGCAAAGAAAAGACCCATATAGATAAAATCCGAAATGAAAGGGAAGAAGTAACCAACACCACAGAAATACAAAGGATTGTAAAAAGAAATACTATGAACAACTAAGTGCCAACAAATTAGACAACCTGAGCAAAGTGGACAAATTCCTGGAAACATACATTCTTCCAAAAGTCAGAAAGAATCAGAAAACCTGAAAAGACCGACAACTAATGATACTAAAGCAGTAATCAACAAACTTGCAGCAAACCAAAGTCCTGGACTGGCTGGCTTCAGAAACAAATTTTACCAAACATTCAAAAAAGAACTAACACCTATCCTCCTCAAAGTATTCCAAAAAAATTCATGAGGAAAGACTTCCAAGCTCTTTTGTAGAAGGCTAGCAATATCCTAATCCCAAAACTAGAGAAAGATACTACAAAGAAAGAGAATTACAGGCCATTTTCCCTAAAGAACATAGATGTTATGTCCTCAACAAAATATTAGCAAACCAGATCCAACAGTACATTAAAAAGATCATACCCCATGAGCATGTGGTATTTATTCTAGGCATGCAAGGCTGATATAATATTTGTAAATAAATAAAAATGAAATATCACATAAATGAAAGATATATGATCATATCAATATAGTAGGTATGTAGAGAAAGCATTCAATAAAATGCAGCATACATTTATGACAAAAACTCTCAGTAAAGTGGAAATACAGGAATCATAATTCAACATAATAAAGATAACATACAAAAAGCCTATAGCAATTATATTCAATGGACAAAAACTAAAACCATTTTCTTTATTATCAGAAACAAAACAAATATATCTGCTTTTACCACTTTTTTAACATAGTATTAGCAGTATAGTGGTGTTTCTCCTTCATTGACTGGCTTATTTCACCTAGCATGAGGTTCTCCAGTTCCATCCAGGTTGCTGCAAAAATAGTAAGAATTCCTTCTTTTCAATGGCAGCATAGAATTCCATTGTTTAGATGTACCATGGTTTTCTGATCCACTCATCTCCTGACGGGAACGTAGGCCGTTTCCAAATTGTAGCTATTGTAAATAGTGCTCCTATGAACATAGGGGTACATAAATCCTTTCTGATTGGTATTTCTACTTTCTTAGGATATATTCCTAAGAGTGGGATTGCTGGGTCAAATGGGAGTTCCATTTTTAGTTTTATGAGGAAACTCCATACTGTTCTCCACAGTGGCAGCATCGGTCTGCATTCCCACCGGCAGTGCACAAGGATCCCTTTTTCTCTGCATCCTCACCAACACTTGTTATTTCTTGATTTGTTGATGATTGCCATTCTGACATGTATGAGTTGGTATCGCATTGTTGTTTTGATTTGCATCTCTCAGATAATTAGTGACTTTGAACATGTTTTCATGTGTCTCTTGGCCTTCTGTTGTCTTTCGAAAAGATTCTATTAAGTCCATTGCCCATTTTTTTAATTGGATCATTTATCTTCCCTTTTATTAAGTTGTTTAAGTTGGCTGTAGATGTTGGAGATTAAACCTTTATCAGGGATAACATTTGCAAATATGTTGCTCTCTTGTTGTTTTGTTGATCGTTTTCTTTTGCTGTGCAGAAGCTTTTTATTTTGATGTAGTCCCATTTGTATATTTCCTCTTTAGCTTCCATTGCCCTTGGAGCAGCATCAGTGAAGAAGTCCTTTTGGCATATGTCACAGATTGTGCTGCTGTGGATTTCTCTAGTATTGTTATGGTTTCTCATCTTCTGTTTAAGTCCTGTATCCATTTTGAGTTCATTTTTGTATATGGTGTAAGTTGGTGGTCCAGTTTCTTTTTCTTTTTTTTTTTTTTTGCATGTATCTGTCCAATTTTTCCAACACCATTTATTGAAGAGGGTGTCTTGGCTCCATTGTATGTTCATGCCTCCTTTGTCAAATATTAATTGAGCAGAGTGGTTTGGGTGGATATCTGGATTCTCTATTCTATTCCATTGGTCTATATGTCTGTTCTTGTGCCAGTACCAGGCTGTTTTGAGAACAGTTGCTTTGTAATATAGCTTGAAATCTGATATTGAGATTCCACCTAATTTATTCTTCTTTCTCAAGATTGCTTTGGCTATTCGAGGTCTTTTTTTGTTCCAGATGAATCTATGAAGAATTCTTTGTAGGTCTGTGAAATAAGACGTTGGTATTTTAATGGGTAGTACATTGAATCTATAGATTGTTTTGGGTAGTATGGACATTTTAATGATGTTGATTCTCCCAATCCATGAGCATGGTATGCTCTTCCATCTGTTTACGTCTTCCTCTATCTCATTTTATAGTGTCCTGTAGTTTTCTGCATATAGGTCTTTTACCTCCTTAGTTAGGTTTATTCCTAGGTATCATAAATTTTTTGGTGCGATGGTAAATGGGATTGCTTTTTTAGTCTCTCTTTCTGTAATTTCACTATTAGAATATAGAAATGCCACAGATTTCTTGGCATTAATTTTGTATTCTGCTACATTGCCAAATTCATTTATTAAGTCTATTAGTTTTTAATAGAGTCCTTCGGGGTTTTTTATGTACAGTATTATGTCATCTGCAAATAAGGACAGTTTTACTTCTTCTTTTCCAATTTGGATGCCTTTTATTTCTTCTTCTTGTCTAATTGCAATGGCTAATATTTCCAGTACTATGTCGAACAGGAGAGGTGAGAGTGGGCATCCTTGTCTTGTTCCTATATTTAGGGTAAATAGTTTTAGAGTTTGCCCATTGAGTATGATGTTAGCTGTGGTTTTAACATATATGGCTGTTATGATGTTGAAGATGATCCTTCTATTTCCACCTTGCTGAGAGTTTTTATCAAGAAAGGGTGTTGAATTTTGTCAAATGCTTTTTCTACATCAATTGATATGACTGTGATTTTTATCTCTCAATTTGTTTATGTGATGTATCACATTTATTGATTTACGGATATTGTACCATGCTTGCATTTCTGGGATGAATCTTACTTGGTCATGGTCTATGATCTTTCTGATGTACTGCTGGATCCGATTTGCTAGAATTTTGTTGAGGATTTTGGCATCTATGTTCATGAGAGATATTGGCCTATAATTCTCTTTCCTTGTGTTGTCTTTATCTGGTTTTGATATTAGGGTGATGCTGGCTTCATAGAAGGTGTTTGGAAGTGTTCCTTCTTCTTGAGTATTTTGGAATAGTCTGAGGAAGATAGGTTTCAATTCTTCCTTGAATGTTTGGTAAAACTCTCCTGTGTAGCCATCAGGTCCTGTGCTTTTGTTTGCTGTAAGCTTTTTGATGACTGCTTCAATTTCTTCCATAGTTATTGGCCTATTGAGATGTTTAGATTCTTCCTGATTGAGTTTTGGAAGGTTATATTTTTCTAGGAATATGTCCATTTCTTGTAGGTTGTCCAATTTGTTGGAATAGAGTTGTTCATAGTATTTTTTTTAAACAATCCTTTGTATTTCGGCAGGGTCTGTTGTTATTTCTCCTCTTTCATTTCTGATTTTGTTTATTTGGGTCTTCTCTCTATGCTTCTTGGTGAGCCTGGCTAGAGGGTGGGGCCGACTGGAAGTCAAGGCGGTCCCTTAAGCCCTGAGACTCCACCCATCTCTAGCTCAACAGAGAGGTTTCTGCAGTTTTGCCAGTCTTGTATCATAAGGCTGAATCCAACACAGAAGTTCTCCCAGCGTAGTGAAAATGCTGAGACAAGGGAAGGGATAACAAACAAAAGAAATGTAGTAAAACAAACAACTGGATATAGAGTTCAAAACCATGCTTATAAGTTTTTTCAATAATACCCTAGAAAAGTTGGATAAAGGTAGCGAGACCCAAGAGAAGATGAAAAAGAACCAACTGGAGATGAAAAAGAACCAACTAGAGATGGAAAAGGACCAACTAGAAATTAAACATACATTGACTGCAATAAAAAATATTATACAGAGACCTAACAGCAGACTAGAGGAAGGCAAGAATCAAGTAAAAAATTTGAAATATAAAGAATCAGAAAACACTCAACTGGAAAAGCAAGAAGAGAAAAGAATCCAAAAATGTGAAGATAATATAAGGAGCCTCTGGAACAGCTTCAAGTGTACCAACATCAGCATTGTGGGGGTGCCAGAAGAAGAGAGAGGGCAAGATAATGAAAACCTATTTAAAGAAATAATGACTGAAAACTTCCCACATCTGGTAAAAGAAATAGACTTACAAGTCCAGGAAGCACACAGAACCCCAAAGAAAAGGAACCCAAAGAGGACTACACCAAGACACATCATCATTAAAATACCAAGAGCAAAAGACAAAGAGAGAATATTAAAAGCAGCAAGAGAAAAACAGTTCATTACCTACAAGGGAGCACCCATACGACTGTCAGCTGATTTCTCAACAGAAATGATGCAGGCCAGATGGGAGTGGCAAGAAATATTCAACGTGATGAATAGCAAGAACCTACAACCAAGAATACTCTATCCAGCAAAGCTATCATTCAGAATTGAAGGGCAGATAACAAGCTTCACAGATAAGAAAAAGCTAAAGGAGTGCATCAACTTCAAACCAGTATTATATGAAATGCTGAAAGGTACTCTTTCAAAAGAGGAAGAAGAAAAAGGTAAAAGACAAAAAATTATGAACAACAAATATGTATCTATCAACAAGTGAATCTAAAAATTAAATGAATTAAAAATTTGATCTACAAAATAAACTGGTGAATATAATAGAATCAGTAGCATAGAAAGGGAGTGGACTGATAATTCTCAGGGGTGAAGGGGTGTACAGGGAGAGACTGGACAAAAATCATACACCTATGGATGAGGTCAATGGGAGGGAGGTAAAGGTAGAGAGAATGGTGGGAGCCTGGTGGAGGGGAGCTATAGAGGGGAAAAAAGAGAAACAAATGTAATAATCTGAATAATAAAGATTTAATTTAAAACAAGGTAAAATAGTAGTAATAATAATACTAGTTGAAAATAAAAATGTAGTAATTAAAAGGTAAAATAAATCGAGGGGAAAAGAAAAAATAGTTTTTTAATTAAAATATGCAAAAAATAAAAATAATAAAAAAATAGAATGGGCAGTAGTGAAGGTCATTCACTTCCACTATTTTTCTGTTTGGCACTCTTGTTTCCCAGTCAGAAGGCTATTGCAGTGCCCTGTGTTCCACTGCTGAGGTATGTCTTAATCTCTTTATTCATGATTATGTGAGAGCCAATTTGTGAGTCATCCACTGGGTGGCAGTGTTTCAGAATTGACCTCTAAGACTAAGCAAAGGACCTCTCTAGCCTATGCTTAGGTCCTGCTACTCTGTGGTACTCAACACCAGTTTGTGGGGATGCATTGCCCCAGAGCTGATTCTCTGATGATTATTCTGCACTCCGATCTCCAGGTTCCAGAAAAAGAACTTTCCCTTGCAGTCTTTCAGGATGTCTCCAATTGTGTGATCCTGTGTATTGGGCTTAGCAATCAGAAGCCAGGGACTGAAGAGGAAAGAGTGCTGTCTGTGCTCTCTTCCTTCCTCACTCCTGTTCGAGCAGCTGGGACACTGTAATAACTCTCAGGCTGTCCTTCTGCCTCAGATCAAAATGGTTGCTTTCTAGAGCTTCCCTCTTTTAATAGCTCCGAGGGTCCCCTTCCACATTTAGGGATCACATCCTGCCCCACATCTGCACATTTCTCTAGAAGCAGCTTTGCCCAGTCCAGTTCCCACAGTGTGCGCATCTCTGTTCCGCGGGACAGGAGACCTCACCTTATCCCAGGCGAAATCTGACCTTTCCGTGTGGCGTGTGGAGCTCCTCTGGGTCCGAGTGTTTGTGCCAATTGGAGAGCGGTGTTCTGGGTCCCCTGGCTGTTCAGTGGGTGCTGCAGCTGTAGCTTTTCAGACCACTGTAGACATCCACTTCCCCCCTGAAAGATGGCGTGGTCTCCGCATTCGCACTGGTGGCTCCAGCACACAAAAACCAGTGGGACTGCCTGGTCGGGGAGCCCCCGTCCAGCAGTCCCCCACCTTCTCTTGGAGGATAACTGACTCTTATTTTTCCAACAAACACTCCTAGTGCGACTCTCAGCTGCTCTCTCCATCTGCCCAGCAATAAGGCTCCAACATGTCCATCTGTACCACTGCCATTCGCCAATAATCAGAAACATATACCTTGTTAATGGATTGGAAGAATTATCATCATTAAAATGTCCACACTACCAAGAGCAATCTATGGAATCAAAGCAATGCTTATTAAAATATCAATGGCATATTTCACAGATCTAGCAAAAATATTCCAAATCCTTGTATGAAACCAATAAAGACCTCAAATGGCTCCAGGAAATTTGAGAAAGAAGAACAATGTTGGAAGAATCAGAATACCGGATACAGAACTATACTACAAATCTATCGTACTCAAAATAGCCTGGTATTGTCACAAGAACAGGCATATAGCTCAGTGGTACACAACAGAGAGTCCAGAAATCAACCCATGCCTTTATAGTCAGATAATATTTGACAATGGAGTAAAGACAGTCTATTCAATAAACAGTACTGGGAAAATTGGACAATTTCATGCAAAAAAAATGAAAGTAGATCACAAACTTATACCATACACAAGAATAAACTGAAAATGGATAACAATAAACTGAAAATGTAAGTTATGAAACCTTAGAAAACCTATAAGAAGACATAGGCAGTACAATCTCAGACATATATTGTAGCAATGTATTTGCCAATATATCTCCCATGGACGTGGTCGGGATTGTTCGCAAGCCACGTGAGGCTTTTAGGCCTCTTGAGTGTGGCTCTTCCACAAAATACCACAGCCTGAGCAAGTCTATTTTGAAGAAGTGGCATTAGAAGAAGTTTAAGTTTAAAAAATTTGGCTCTCAAAATAAATTTCTTTTTTTAATTTTAATAAATCTTTATTGTTCAGATTATTACAATTGTTCCTCTTTTCCCCCCCATATCTCCCCTCTACCTGGCTCCCACCCCACCCTCTGCCCTTACATTCCTTCCGTTGTCCTCATCCATAGGTGTATGATTTTTGTCCAGTCTCTCCTTGCACCCCCCTCACCTCTTTTCTCCTGAGAATTATCAGTCCACTCCCTTTCTATGCATCTAATTCTATTACATTCACCACTTTATCCTGTTCATCAGATTTTCAATTCATTTGATTTTTAGATTCACTTTGATAGATATGTATTTGTTGTTCATAATTTTCACCTTTACTGTTTTCTTCTTCTTCCTCTTCTTAAAGAATACCTTTCAGCATTTCATATAATACTGGTATGGTGTTGATGAGCTCCTTTTTCTTATCTGTGAAGCTCTTTATCTGCCTTTCAATTCTGAATGATACCTTTGCTGGGTAGAGTAATCTTGATTGTAGGTTCTTTCTATTCATCACTTTTGAATATTTCTTGCCACTCCCTTCTGATCTGCATAGTTTCTGTTGAAAAATCAGTTGACAGTCATATAGGTGCTTCCTTGTAGGTAACTAACTGTTTTTCTCTTGCTGCTATTAATATTCTCTCTTTGTCTTTTGCTCTTGGTATTTTAATTATGATGTGTCTTGGTGTGGTCCTCTTTGGATTCCTTTTGTTTGGGGTTCTTTGCACTTCTTGAACTTGTAAGTCTATTTCCTTCACCAGGAGCGGGAAGATTTCAGTCATTATTACTTTTTTAAAAATATATTTTATTGATTTGTTACAGAGAGGAAGAAAGAGGGACAGAGAGTCAGAAACATCGATGGGAGAGAACCATCGATCAGCCACTTCCTGCACACCTCCCACCTCCTACCATTATTTCTTCAAATAGGTTTTCAGTATCTTGCTCTTTCTCTTCTTCTGGCACCCCCATAATTCTGATGTTGGTACACTTGAAGCTATCCCAGAGGCTCCTTACACTATATTCACATTTTTTTATTCTTTATTCTTTTTGATTTTCCAGTGGAGTGTTTTCTGTTTCTTTGTATTTCAAATCTTTGACTTGATTCTTGCATTCCTCTAGTCTGCTGTTAGGTCTCTGTATAATATTTTTTTATTTCAGTTAGTGTATGTTTAATTTCTAATTGGTCCTTTTTCATCTCTAGTTGGTCCTTTTTCATCTCCTCTTGGGTCTCACTAAATTTATCCATCTTTTCTAAGAAATTCTTAAAAAACCTTATAACCGTGGTTTTGAACTCTATGTCCAGTCATTTATTTTCCTCTATTTCTTTCGTTTGTGATCTGTTCTTTTGTCTCCACATATTTCGCTGCTTCCCTGAGTTGGTAGAGTAGCTTTGTGTGCTAGGTTTCCTATGTGGCCCAGTAGCTTCGCCTCCCCAGTTACCTGAGGTGGACACTCTTGGTGCACCCCTTTGTGAACTGTGTGTACAATCTTGTAGTTAATTCTTGATTGTTGTTGGTATCACTGGGGGGAATTGACCTCCAAGCCAATTGGTTGTGAGGATCAGCTGTGTCTGTGCCCCGAGAAATTATGTGCTGGATTCAGCCTTAAGACTTGCAAGATTGCAGCAGCCTCTGTGCTGGGCTTGGATGTGGTGGAGCCTCAGGGCTTCCTGTCAGCCCTGCCATACATGGAAACCCTTGGGTCTCAGTGCCTCAGGGTAATCTCTGCAGCCCTCTCTGTGTGCATGTGCGCTTGCCTCCAGACCTCTGCCTTTCCAGGTCCCCTGAGTTTCCGTGTGCTCTAGGGACCCATATGGTCTGGTTCCGCAGAGTCTCGCCTGAAACTGGGGCTCAGTGCAGTCGAACCTGGATTTCAGTGCTGTTGGGAGGTTCTGTTTTCCTCCCACTAGAGAAAGCCAGTGGCACAATCAGCAGTCAGCGCTCTGTGTGCTCAGTTTCACGTGCACTTTCATGCACCCCCAGACCTCTGATTTTCATGGCTCCCCTAAGTTTCCCTGCACTCCTTCCTTTTCACAACAGTCCAGACTCCCCCATATGAGTATCACCTGGAACTGGAGTTCAGTGCAGTCAGAAGTGGGGTTCAGTGCTGTCTGGATTTTCCATCTCCCTCCCAGTAGAGGAAGCCAGCCAGACCCTCCTCCACCCATCCTTTCCACAAGCATGTCTCCATACCCCAACTTTTTATAGCTCCTCTGAGTCTTCATAAGTCCCTCTCTTTATTTCTAGTAGAATTTTCACTCAGCCAGCTTTCCTGTGGTTCTGGATGGTGTCTGTTCTGTCTTTTAGTTGTAATTTTGAAATTGTTGTGTGAGGCAGCAGTTTAGATGTTCACTTATGCTGCTATCTTGGTTTCTCCCTCCTCAAAAGAAATTTCAATCATTGTACTGTTGATATTCGGCTCTGCTGACTAATGAGTTTGCCGATCATTGTCCTAGGGTAAGAGAAACAACAGAAAAAAAATGGGACTACATCAAAATAAAAAGCTTCTGCAGAGCAAAATAAACCATCAACAAAATGAAAAAGGATTACAAATAGTGGCAAAATGGAAGCTATACTAACACTCTCCCAGGACCAAACAGGAAATACAATTAAATACAGAAATTCAACCTAAAACATCAACTGAGGACTAGCTGGAGAGAACCCTGATAATCAAGGACAGAAAGTGAAGACTGCATAGAGACTGGTAGAAAGTGCAAAATATGAAAGGGCAGGATGGGCTCCCAAAGTTTCCCACTGAAAACTCTGAGGTCTAACCTCCAAGCTCAGCTCCCCAGCCCAGAGAACCAAAACTGAGAAAGAAGCTCACAGAACATCTGGTTATAAAAAGGACCAGGGTTGCTATCCTCTAGCCAGAGATGGCTAGAGGGCAAAGTGGACTGGAGTTTCGTGTGGAGAGTCCAGGGTTAGGGATTCTGAGGTTAGAGGTTAGAGGGCATCCACCCTGGTTTCCTGTGTTGATTCATCCTCTCATGCTGCAGAGGACATCTTTTTCCATGGAACTTTTCTATCCAGGCAGTTTTTGCCTGGGGAGAAGGCAATTTCCCAACCTTATTGGAAGACTTAACATTCCACCCTATGGTCAATAGCATGAGGCAAATTCTCAGAATAATCAGATTATAGGAAGAGGTGGATCTCTGAAGGATTTGAGTCCTTGCCTGATATCCTTTTGGGTATGAGGCTAGGAAAATCAGAGCCTGATGTACATCTTGGTCCTTTCCAAAGACATCCAGCTCCAGCAGAAGTAGCCACAAGTTGTGAATTATTGATAACTCCAAACAGGGAACTCAGGGCCAGTAATAAACAGTATCTGACACTGCCCTGCACTAGATATTGGAAATCATAGCAGATATATCTAATACATAGACACAAATTCAAACAGGCAGCTAAAATGGGGAGACAAAAAAAGAAAGAAAGAAAGAACAAGAGAATTCTTCAGAACAGCTAAATGAAATTGACATAAGACATTTACCAGATATAGTAAAAAAAGAAAGAAAGAACAAGAGAATTCTTCAAAACAGCTAAATAAAATTGACATAAGACATTTACCAGATATTTTAGAATAATGGTTCCAAAGATGCTCAATAGCAAGGAAAAAGACATAACCATGAAAAAAGGACCAGTTGGAAATAAAAAATGACCTAACACTAATAAACAACACACTGGAATGAATACACAGAAGATTAGGGAAAGTCAAGGGTCAGATTAGTGAATTAGAAGACTGAGTAGAAAAAAATCATTTAGTCAGAGAACTAAAAAGAAAAAAATTTAAAAACAGGAGGACAGCTTATGAGAGCTATGGGATAGCATGAAACATAACAATAACTGCATAATAGGTGTACTAGAGGAGAAGAAAGTGAGCAAAGGATAGAGAACATATTTGAATACATAATGGCATAAAAATTTGCTAAAGGAAAAAGTCACAAAAGTCCAGAGAATCCCAAGCAAGAAGAACTCAAACAGGCCCATGCCCAGATACAGCATAATTAAAATGGCAAAAATTAAACGCAATGAGAGAATCTTAAAGGCAGCAAGAGAAAGGCAATTTGTTACCTACAAAGGAGCTCCCTTAAGGTAGTCTGCTGATTTCTCATCAGAAACTGTACTGACCAGAAAGGAATGGCATGAAATATTTAAGGTAATGAAAAGCAAGTATCTTAAACCTAGAGTACTATATCCAGCAAGGCTATCATTCAAAATAGATAGAGAAATAAAGAGCTACTAAGACAAAAAAATGACTAAAGGAGTTTATCACCACCAAACCAGCACTGCAAGAAATGGTAAAGGGGATGCTGTTATGAGAAGAAGAAACAGAGAGAGAAACCCAGACATACAGAACTTAAAATGGCAATAAACAAATACCTATCAATAATAACATTAAATGTAAATGGATTAAATGCTCCAAACAAAAGACATAGGGTAGCTGAATGGATACAAAAACATGACCCATGTATGTGCTATCTACAAGAGACCCATTTGTATGAAAAAAATGTTTTTCATACAAATGGAAATTTTTAAAAAGCTGGGTAGCAATACTCATCTTTGATAAAAATGAATGCCATCACAAGAGACAACAAAGATACTACATAATACTAAAGGGATCAATCCACCCAGAGGATATTACCCTGGTAAACCCATGCATCCCATATAGGAGCATCTAAATATATGAAAAAAAACTTCTAGAAAACTTTAAGGGAGAGATTGTCAATTATATAGTCATAGTAGGTGTCATGAACATCCCATGGACTTCACTGGATGGATCTTCCAAACAAAACAGAGACTCTAAATGACACACTGGATCAGATTAATTTAATTGACATTTATAAAACATTTCACCCCAAAATTGCAGAATATACATTCTTCTCAAGTACACGTGGGTCATTCACAAAGGTAGACCACATGTTAGGACACAAAACAAGTCTCTACCAGTTCAAGAAGGCTGAAATCATATGAAGCACCTTCTCAGATCACAATGGAATGAAATAGAAAGCAACTACAGTAAAAACACTCAAATACATGAAGGCTAAATAACATGTTATTAAACAATGAATGAGTTACAAATCAGATCAAGAAATAAATCAAAACTTTGTTAAAAGAAACAAATCTACAACCTCAATTCTATGGGATACATTGAAAGCAGTCCTAAGAGGGAAGGTCATAGCACTAAATACCTATCTCAAAAAACCAGAAAAATTAATAATAAACTATTTAATCATACAATTACAAGAACTAGAGAACAACAACAAAATCCCAGAGTTAGAAAGATCACTGTTGAGAGAATCCAAGATGGTGGCATAGGTAAACACCTACACTGCTGCCTCGCACAACAATTTCAAAACTACAACTAAAAGACAGAACGGACATCATCCAGAACCACAGGAAAGCTGGCTGAGTGGAAATTCTACAACTAGAAGAAAAGAGAGGGGCTCACAGAGACCCAAAGGAGCTGCAAAAAGCTGAAGTACAGAGATGGGCGTGTGGAGAGAGCGGGTGCCAGAGTACCTGGCTGGCTTTCTCTGGCAGGAAGGAGATGGAGACTTTCAACGGCATTGAACCCCTTATCCTACGACACTAAACCCCAGATCCAGCCGAAACTCATAAGAGGGGAGTTTGGACTGTGAAAAGGGAGAAGTGCATGAAATTTAGGGGAGTCGCAAAAGATCAGAAGTCTGGTGATGCGCACGGCACTGCGTGCAGAGGACCAGCTTCTGATTGTGCCGCTGGCTTTCGCGAGTGGGTGGGAGACAGACCCTCCCAACTGTGCCACTTCTAACTCCACTAAACCCCAGTTTCAGGAGAAACTCTGGGGACCCAAACTCATAAGGTCCCGGAGCGCAGGGGAACTGGAGGGGCAGCAGTCTAGAGGCACTGCGAGAGTCCGTGTGCAAGCACAGTGACCGCTCCAGTGATTACCCAGTCATGTGAGACTCAGGGCCCATGGAGAGCGGGCCGACTGGAAGATAAGGAGGTCCCTTAAGCCCTGAGACTCCACCCATCTCAAGCTCAACAGAGAGGTTTCTGCAGTTTTGCAAGTCTTGTATCATAAGGCTCAATCCAACACAGAAGTTCTCCTGGCATAGTGAAAATGCCGAGACAAGGGAAGGGATCACAAACAAAAGACATAGAGTAAAACAAACAATTGGATATAGAGTTCAAAACCACGCTTATAAGGTTTTCAATAATATCCTAGAAAAGTTGGATAAAGGTAGTGAGACCCAAGAGGGGATGAAAAAGGACCACCTAGAAATTAAACATACACTGACTGAAATAAAAAATATTATACAGAGACCTAACAGCAGACTAGAGGAAGGCAAGAATCAAGTCAAAAATTTGAAATATAAAGAATCAGAAAACACTCAACTGGAAAAGCAAGAAAAGAATCCAAAAATGTGAAGATAATGTAAGGAACCTCTATCCAGCAAAGCTATCATTCAGAATTGAAGGGCAGATAAAGAGCTTCACATATAAGAAAAAGCTAAAGGAGTTCATCAGCTCCAAACCAATGTTATATGAAATGCTGAAAGGTACTCTTTCAGAAGAGGAAGAAGAAAAAGGTAAAATATAAAAAATGATGAACAAATACATATCTATCAACAAGTGAATCTAAAATTAAGTGAATTAAAAATTTGATCAAGAGAATAAACTGGTGAATATAATAGAATCAGGAGCACAGAAAGGGAGTGGAATGATAATTCTCAGGGGGAAAGGGGTGAGTGGTGTACAGGGAGAGACTGGACAAAAATCATATACCTATGGATGAGGTCAATGGGAGGAAGGTAAGGGTAGAGGGAGGGGTGGGAGCCAGATGGAGTGAAGCTATGGAGGGTAAAAAAGAGAAACAAATGTAATAATCTGAATAATAAAATTTAATTAAAAAATAAGTAGTACTAGTGGAAAAAGAAATTACACCTAAGATACAGATGAACCACCCTGAAAAATCACATGAGGACTAGCTGGAGAGAACCCTGATAACCAGAGATGGAATGTAGAAACCACACAGTCACTGTAGGAAGGGTGGACTTGTGGAAGGGCAGGTGAGGCTTCCACAGGCAGTAGCTGATATTATAGAGAGAGATTTCAGGTGTGAGAGGTTGCCACTGAGAACTCTGGTGTATAATTCCCAAGCTTCCCTCCCTCCCCCCAGCAGAGAGCACATAACATCTGGCTGAGAAAAACAGCAGGGATTGGTGTCTACCAGGGAGAGATGGCTAAGAATGCAGGCACCCAATTAAAGGGTCCACACATAACATTTTGAGTTCAGACAGCTGCAATACCCACCCAACAGCCAGGGGACCCAGAACACCACTCTCCAATTGGCACAAACACTCGGGCTAAGAGGAGCTCCACACTCCACATGGAAAGGTCAGATTTGGCCTGGGATAAGACCCTCGTGTGTTGTACCTGGTCGTGTTGTAGTTTCTGACTTTAAATCAACGTAGGAGAGAGAACTGCATAACCAGACACCCGGATAAGAAAGACCATGGGCAGACAAAGAAACAGCCCGCATATGACAGAAAAGCAGGTATCACCAGAAAAGGAAGTAAACGAAATAGAAGAAGAAATAGACCTGCCAGAGAAAGAATTCAGAGAAATGTTCATAAGGTGGCTGAAAATAATGGAAAAGAAAATCGAAAATGTGAGTAAGAGCCAAGAGGAAATAAAGAAGAGACAAGAGGTAATGAAGAAGAAGCAAGAAGAAATGCAGAATAATAAAAAAAGAATTGAAAAATGACATCAATGCTATAAAGAACTCAATAGAAAGCATCAAAGGTAGACGAGAAGAAGCAGAGGACCGCATCAGTGAGCTAGAAGACAAGTAGGAAAAAATACCCAAGTACAGCAGCTTCTAGAAAAAAAAATTTTTTTGAAAAGCAAGAGGATAGCCTAAGGGAACTTTGGGATAACACGAAACAAAACAACATCCGCATAATTGGGGTTCCAGAAAGAGTGGAAACTGAGCAAGGAAGAGAAAACCTGTTTGAAGAAATAATGACAGAAAATTTTCCCAATATAAGATAGAAAAAACCGACACAAATCCAAGAATCTCACAGCATCCCAAGCAAAATGAACCCAAAAAAACCAACACCAAGGCACATTATAATTAAATTGGCAAACACCAATGACAAAGTAAGAATCTTCAAAGCGGCCAAAGAGAGACAGAAAGTTACCTACAAAGAAACCCCCATCAGAGTAGCAACTGATTTCTCAAAAGAAACTCATCAGGCCAGAAGGGAATGGAATGAAATATACAAAGTCATGCAAAGGAAGGGTCTGAATCCAAGAATACTGTACCCAGCAAGGCTGTGAATCAAAATTGAAGGTGAAATCAGGACCTTAACAGACAAAAAAAGGACTAAGGGAATATATTACCACAAAACCAGCAATGCAAGAAATGTTAAAGTGTCTGCTGTAAAAAAAAGAAATACGAAGCAAAGAAGGAACTCGGGGTAAAGACTAAAAATGGCGACAGATAAGTACCTATCAATAATAACTTCAAAGGTAAACGAATTAAATGCTCCAATCAAAAGACATAGGGTAACCAATTGGATAAAAAAAACATGATCCATATATCTGCTGTCTACAAAGAAACCCACCTCAGAAAAAGAGATGCACACAGATTGAGGGTGAAGGGATGGAAGATGGTATTTCAGGCTAATGGAAATGAAAACAAAGCTGGGGATGCAATACCTATATCTGACAAATTAGATCTCAAAGTGAAGGACATAACAAGAAATAAAGAAGACCACTTCATAATACTAAAGGGAACAATCCAACAAGAAAAAATACCTCTGGTAAACATATGCGCACCCAATATAGGAGCACCTAAATACATTTAAAAAAACCTCCTGGAGGATATTAAGGAAGAGATTGACAGCAATACAATCATAGTAGGAGACTTTAATACCCCACTATCACCACTGGACAAATCCTCTAAACAAAAAATTAGCAAAGAAAAATAAATCCTAAATGACTCACTAGACCACATGGAATTAATTGACATCTTCAGAACATTTCACTCCAAAGCCACAGAATGTACATTCTTCTCCAGTGTGCCTGGGTCATTTTCAAAGATAGAACCTATGTTAGGTCATAGGCAAAGTCTCTTCAAATTCAAGAAGATATCTTCTCAGATCACAGTGGCATAAAACTGGAAATCAACTACTATAAAAACAATACAAAGAAATCAAAGACATGGAGACTAAACAGCATGCTATTAAACAACGACTGGGTAACCAGAGAGATCAAGGAAGAAATAAAAAACATCATGGCGACAAAACCGGTTTGGCTCAGTGGATAGAGCATTGGCCTGCAGACTGAAAGGTCCCGGGTTCAATTCCGGTCAAGGACACGTATCCTTGTTGAAGGCACATCCACAGTAGGGGGCGTGCAGGGGGTGGCTGATCGATGTCTCTCTCTTATCAATGTTTCTAACTCTCTATCCCTCTCCATTCCTCTCTATAAAAAATCAATAAAATATATTTTAATGAAACAAGCATTGTCACACACAAAAATATTATTCATTTCTGTAGATTAAAAAAAACATCATGGCAACAAATGACAACACAACAATACAAAATTTATGGGACACATGAAAGCAGTCTCGATAGGGAAGTTCATAGCTCTACAAGCCTACCGCAAAAAAAACAGGAAACAATGGTAATAAATTTCCTAACCCTACAACTCAAAGAGCTAGAAAGAGAGAACCAAGAAAGTCCAATGTATGAAGAAGGAAGGAAATAGTAAAGATCAGAGTGGAGATAAACAACATGGAGACCAAAGAAACAATTCAAAAGATCAACAAAACCAAGAGCTGGTTCTTTGAAAGGATTAACAAATTGACGGACCTCTAGCCAGGCTCACCAAGAAGCATAGAGAGAAGACCCAAATAAACAAAATCAGAAATGAAAGAGGAGAAATAACAACAGACCCTGCCGAAATACAAAGGATTGTTAAAAAAAATACTATGAACAACTCTATTCCAACGAATTGGACAACCTACAAGAAATGGACATATTCCTAGAAAAATATAACCTTCCAAAACTCAATCAGGAAGAATCTAAACATCTCAATAGGCCAATAACTATGGAAGAAATTGAAGCAGTCATCAAAAAGCTTACAGCAAACAAAAGCACAGGACCAGATGGCTACACAGGAGAGTTTTACCAAACATTCAAGGAAGAATTGAAACCTATCCTCCTCAGACTATTCCAAAATATTCAAGAAGAAGATACACTTCCAAACACCTTCTATGAAGCCAGCATCACCTTAATACCAAAACCAGATAAAGACAACACAAGGAAAGAGAATTATAGGCCATTATCTCTCATGAACATAGATGCCATAATCCTCAACAAAATTCTAGCAAATAGGATCCAGCAGTACACCAGAAAGATTATACACCATGACCAAGTAAGATTCATCCCAGGAATGCAAGCATGGTACAATATCCGTAAATCAATAAATGTGATACATCACATAAACAAATTGAGAGATAAAAATCACAGTCATATCAATTGATGCAGAAAAAGCATGTGACAAAAATCCAACACCTTTCTTGATAAAAACTCTCAGCAAGATGGGAATAAAAGGATCATACCTCAATATCATAAAAGCCATATATTAAAACCACAGTAACATCATATTCAATGGGCAAATACTAAAATCATTTCCCCTAAGAACAGGAACAAGACAGGGATGCCCACTCTCACCTCTCCTGTTCGACATAGTACTGGAAATATTAGCCCTTGCAATTAGACAAGAAGGAGAAATAAAAGGCATCCAAATTGGAAAAGAAGAAGTAAAGCTGTCCTTATTTGCAGATGACATGATACTGTACATAAAACCCGAAGGCCTCCATACAAAACCTATTTGACTTAATAAATGAATTCAGCAATGTAGCAGGATACAAAATTAATGCCAAGAAATCTGTGGCATTTCTATTACTAATAGTGAAATTACAGAAAGAGAGACTAAAAAAGCAATCCCATTTATCATCACACCAAAAAAATTAAGATACCTAGGAATAAACCTAACTAAGGAGGTAAAAGATCTATATGCAAAAACTACAGGACACTGAAAAAGAGATAGAGGAAGATTTTAACAGATGGAAAAGCATACCATGCTCATGGATTGGAAGAATCAACATCATTAAAATGTCCCTACTACCCAAAGCAATCTATAGATTCAATGCACTACTCATTAAAATACCAACCACGTATTTCACAGACCTAGAAAGAACTCTTCAAAGAACGAAAAAAGTCCACAAATAGCGACAGCAGTCCTGAGTAAGAAGAATAAATTAGGTGGAATCTCAATAGCAGATTTCAAGCTATATTACAAAGCATATGTTCTCAAAACAGCCTGGTTCTGGCACAAGAATAGACATATAGACCAATGGAATAGAATAGAGAATCCAGATATCCACCCAAACCACTATGCTCAATTAATATTTGACAAAGGAGGCATGAACATACAATGGAGCCAAGACAGTCTCTTCAATAAATGGTTTTGGAAAAATTGGACAGATACATGCAAAAAAAAATGAAACTGGACCACCAACTTACACCAAATACAAAAATAAACTCATAATGCATACAGGACTTAAACATTAGATAGGAAATCATAAAAATACTAGAGGAATCCACAGGCAGCACAATGTCAGACATATGCCGAAAGAACTTCTTCACTGATACTGCTCCAAGGGCAATGGAAGCTAAAGAACAAATAAACAAATGGGACTACATCAAAATAAAAAGCTTTTGCACAGCAAAAGAAACCATTAACAGAATAACAAGAAAGCCCACTGAATGGAAGAATACATTTGCAAATGTTATCACTGATAAAGGTTTGATCTCCAACATCTACAGCCAACTTATACAACTTAATAAAAGGAAGATAAATGATCCAATAAAAAAAATGGGCAATGGACCTAAATAGAACCTTTTCGAAAGAGGACAGAAGGAAGGCCAAGAGACAAATGAAAACATGTTCAAAGTCACTAATTATCTGAGAGATGCAAATCAAAATGACAATGCAATACCATCTCATACCTGTCAGAATGGCAATCATCAACAAATCAAGAAACGACAAGTGTTGGCAAGGATTCGGAGAAAAAGGGACCCTTATGCATTGCTGGTGGGAATGCAGACTGGTGCTGTCACTGTGGAGAACAGTATGGAGTTTCCTCATAAGACTAAAAATGGAACTCCCATTTGACCCAGCAATCCCACTATTAGGAATATATCTTAAGAAAGTAGAAACACCAATCAGAAAGGATTTATGCACCTCTCTGTTCATAGCAGCACAATTTACAATAGCTACAATTTGGAAACTGCCTAGGTTCCCATCAGGAGATGAGTGGATCAGAAAACCGTGGTACATTTACACAATGGAATTCTATGCTGCCATTAAAAAGAAGGAATTCTTACCATTTGCAGCAACCTGGATGGAACTGGAATACCTCATGCTAAGTCAAATAATCCAGTCAATGAAGGAGGAACACCACATGATCTCACTCATTTGTGGATAATAAAGAACATTATAAACTGATGAACAAAAGGATAGATATAGAGGCAGTAAACCACCAAACAGACTGTCAAATTACAGCAGAAAGTTTAAAGAGAGGTGAGGTAGATGAGAGATCAACCAAAGGAGTTGTATGCTTGCATATAAGCATAACGAATGCACACAAGACACTGGGGAGTTTGGGTATGCCTGGGAGGGGGGGGGCAATGGGAAGATATGTATACATGTAACACAATAAAAATTTAAAAAAACATTTTGAGTTCAGCCACTCACCTTGGCCTCTGGCAGAAGGAAGGAAGATCTCTATAAGCATAAGCCAGTATTGGGGGATTTGGAGTTAGAGCTCAGAAGGCAGAAGCCCTTGTTTCCTGTCCTGAGTCATTCCCTCATGCTGTGGAGGTCATCTTTCTCAGGGAGACCTCTACTATCCTGTCATTTTTTGCCTGGGGGAGAAGACAGTTGACACACCCTATTGGAAAATCCCTTGCCCCAGGTGTAGAGTTTCTGAGGCCAAGAATAAAAATCAACCTCCTGGCAGAAGCAATTGCCCCACCCTATTGGAAAACCTCTCACCCCATTTGTACAGTTGTACCTCGAGATACGAGATAATTCGTTCCGTAACCTTGCTCGTATATCTATTTGCTTATATCTCAAAGCAAATTTACCAGAGAATCCAAGATGGTGGCATAGGTAAACACCTACACTGCTGCCTCGCTCAACAATTTCAAAACTACAACTGAAAGACAGAACACACATCATCCAGAACCACAGGAAAGCTGGCTGAGTGGAAATTCTACAAGTAGAAGGAAAGAGAGGGGCTCACAGAGACCCAGAGGTCCTGCAAAAAGTTGAGGTACAGAGACCCATGCGTGGAGAGAGCAGGTGCCATAGTACTTGGCTGGTTTTCTCTGGCAGGAGGGAAACAGAGACTCTCAAAGGCATTGAACCCCTTATCCTATGACACTAAACGGCAGATCCAGCTGAAACTCATTCGGGAGGAGTTTGAACTGTGAAAAGGGAGAGGTGCATGGAAATTTACGGAAGTCGCAAAAGGTAAGAGTCCTGGTGGCGCGCACGGCATTGCATGCAGAGGACAGACTGCTGATTGTGCCGCTGGCTTTCGAGAATGGGCTGGAGACAACTCTCCCAACTGTGCCACTTCTGACTCCACTAAGCCCCAGTTTCGGGTGAAACCCTGGGGACCTAGACTTGTATAGTCCTGGAGCACAGGGGAGCCAGAAAGGCAGCAGTCTAGAAGCACTGTGCACAAACACAAGGATAGCTCCAGGTATTACCCAGTCATGTGAGACTCAGGGGCCAAGTCGAGCCGGGCCAACTGGAAGGCAAGGCAGTCCCTTAAGCCCTGAGACTCCACCCATCCCAAGCTCAACAGAGAGGCTTCTGCAATTTTGCAAGTCTGGTATTATAAGGCTGAATCCAACACAGAAGTTCTCCCGGCATACTGAAAATGCCGAGACAAGGGAAGGGATCACAAACAAAAGAAATGGAGTAAAAAAAACAATTGGATATAGAGTTCAAAATCATGCTTATAAGGTTTTTCAAGAATATCCTAGAAAAATTGGATAAAGTTAGCCAGAGCCAAGAGGAGATGAAAAAGGACCAACTAGAAATGCAAAAGATCCAACTAGAGATGGAAAAAGTCCAACTAGAGATGAAAAAGGACCAACTAGAAATTAAAGATACACTGATTGAAATAAAAAATATTATACAGAGTCCTAACAGTAGACTAGAGAAAGGCAAGAATCAAGTCAACAATTTGAAATATGAAGAAGCAGAAAACACTCAACTGGAAAAACAAGAAGAGAAAAAAATCCAAAAATATGAAGATAATGTAAGGAGCCTCTGGGACAGCTTCAAGCATACCAACATCAGAATTGTGGGGTTGCCAGAAGAAGAGAGAGAGCAAGATACTGAAAACCTATTTCAAGATATAATGACTGAAAACTTCCCACATCTGGTAAAAGAAATAGACTTACAAGTCCAGGAAGCACACTGAACCCCAATAAAAGGAATCCGAAGAGGACTACATCAAGACACATCATCATTAAAATACCAAGAGCAAAAGACAAAGAGAGAATATTAAAAGCAGCAAGAGAAAAACAATCAATTACCTACAAGGGAGCACCCATATGACTGTGAGCTGATTTCTCAAAAGAAACGATGCAGGCCAGACGGGAGTGGCAAGAAATATTCAACGTGATGAAGAACAAGAACCTACTACCAAGAATACTCTATCCAGCAAAGCTATCATTCAGAATTGAAGGGCAGATAAAGAGCTTCGCAGATAAGAAAGAACTAAAGGAGTTCATCAACTCCAAACCAGTATTATATGAAATACTGAAGGGTACTCTTTTAGAAGAGGAAGAAGAAAAAGGTAAAAGCCAAAAACTTATGAACAACAAATACATATCTATCAATAAGTGAATCTAAAAATTAAGTGAATTGAAGATTTGATCAACAGAATAAACTGGTGAATATAATAGAATCAGGAGCACAGAAAGGGAGTGGACTGATAATTCTCAGGGGGAAAGGGGTGAGGAGGTACAGGGAGAGACGGGACAAAAATCATACACCTATGGATGAGGTCAATGGGAGGGAGGTAAGGGCAGAGGGGAGGGTGGGAGTTGGATAGAGGGGAGCTATGGAGGGGGAAAAAGAGAAATAATGTAATAATCTGAATAATAAAGATTTAATTTAAAAAAGTAAAAAAAATTAAAACAGGCAAAAAAAAAAAAGCAAATTTCCCCATTGAAATCCATTGAAATGCCGTTAATCCGTTCCAGCCCCATAATGCCACCCCAGTTGTTCTTGTTACGTGTTTTTGAATAAGAAAAATGTACTTATAAATGACAAATAGTGTATAAAAACATAAAAGAGAATGTAAAGGAATAAACCGGTTTTATAAAGTGTATTTACCTCCTCGTTACACTCTTAATGCTACACTTTATCCCTAAACTGAATGTAACTTAACTAATCTTCACTGAACTTAATTGCTACTGGTCTTTGCATTCTTGGCCCATTTAAAAAAAAAACGTGTCCAACGAGGTTTGACTCTTTCTCCCTTTCAGAATGTTTCTGAAATGGGTAAGGCAAGTTTCATTGAATAGCTCCGATGCACAACCAGTAGCAACTTTTTCGGGGTGTTTCTTTTCCACGAAGTATGACACCCTCTCCCACATTCCTAAGATCTCCTTTATCTCACTTGTAGAGATCTCCTCCTCCTCTGGTTCCTCCTGGAAACCAATTTCTTGGAGAACCTCCGCATGTTGCTGAGACTGCAACTCTTTGTAACTCCTCCGTGGTGAGTTCCAGAGAGTGCTCCTCGAGGAGCTCATTCACGTCTCTCTCATCCACCTCCAGGCCCATGGATTTTCCCAGACACACTATCTCCTCCTCCACTGGCACCTCGGGTTCGAATCCTTTGAAGGTCCTTTTGGCTATGGCCTCAGGCCACAGCTTCTTCCATGCAGAGGTCAAAGTCCTCGTTGTAACACCCAGCCAGGCCTGATCAATAATTCTGAGGCATATCACGATGTTAAAGTGGTTCTTCCAGAACTCTCGAAGGGTGAGGTTTGTGTTCTCTGTCACCTCAAAGCAGCGCCGGAACAGGTGCTTGATGTACAGCTTTTTTAAATTAGAAATCACCTCTTGATCCAGGCTGCAGGACAGGAGTGGTGTTGGGAGGTAGGTAAACAAGCTTTATAAACTTGAACTCTTCGAGGAGTTCATCTTCAAGGTTTGGTGGGTGAGCAGGAGCATTGTCGAGGACGAGGAGGGCTTGCATTGGTTAGGTTGTTTTCTTGTAGATAATACTTAACAGAAGGGCCGAAAACCAGGTTTACCCACTCCACAAAGAACTGCCTGGTGACCCATGCCTTCGGGTTTGCCCTCCACATAATTTGCAGTTTATCTTTTAAAATCTTATGTGACTTAAAGACTCTGGGGTTTTCCGAATGGTTTATGAGCAGAGGCTTGATCTTGAAGTCACCACTCGCATTGGCGCACAGTGCGAGAGTTAGCCTATCCTTCATGGGTTTGTGGCCTGGCATCGCCTTCTCCTCTGCCGTTATATAAGTCCTATTTGGCATCTTCTTCCAGAAAAGCCCTGTCTTGTCACAGTTGAGGACTGGCTGGGGGATATATCCTTTGGCTTCTATCAGTTCAGAAAAAGTTTTGAGGTAATCCTCAGCTGCCTTCATATCCGAACTTGCTGCCTCACCATGCCTGACGATGGAGTGAATGCCGGACCTTTTCCTGAAGTTATCAAACCAGCCTCTACTGGCTTTAAATGAGTCTTTCGATGCTTCATTTGTGGAAGTACGCGGGGTCTGCTCCAGCAAATCGCCGTGCTTCTCCGTCACCCACACCATTAGTAGATTCTCCATCTTTTCATGGAGAGAGCTACGGAGCTTAGAAATTATTGTAACGCCCTTAGCTGGCATCATACCCTTTATCGACTCCTTCTGTTAAAGCACAGTGCATATCGTTGAAGTACTACGCCCGTAATGCCTCGCCAAATCAACCACTTGCACACCTGGCTCATATTTTTCTATGATTTCACGCTTTAATTCAATAGACATCATCCTCTTCTAAGCACTGACCTTTCCACTAGCTTTCTTCGGACCCATGGTTATAAAAAGAAATGTGATAAAATATGTAAATGCACAAAAGATGCTTTGACAACGAGGTAAACAAGCACACTGACTGAGGTGTGGAAAACTATGAGATGCTCGAATCGCAGTAAACTGGTGTGTCATGTGCAGCTGTCTGATTTGCGCGATTACTTGTATCTCAAATGTTGCTTGTATTTCAAAGCAAAAAATCGCTCGCTCAATGGCTCGCATCTCAAAAATCTCGTATGTTAGGGCACTCGTATATCAAGGTACCACTGTAGATGACTGCTAAGGCTCCTCCAGACTGAATCCAATCAGTTTGCAGGCAGAGGTGAGTCTCTGTAGGATTTGAGTTTTTGCCTGATCTAATTAGTCAGAAACAGCAATTTGATTCCCCATCACAGACACCATCCCAGACTGGATCAACAAGGTAAAAGCAAGCAGGACCACAAACAACTGCAACTGACACCTATGTGACCAGTTCTGTAGGATAAGGAAGTACAGCTTAGAACAGGGTCAATCAAGTAGTGAGACTCAAGGGAGACCTACCATCTGGGGTAAGGAATCTCCAATCATTAGATGGTTGGCACAATGACAATGGAAGTAAACCTCAATGGCAGCAAGTCAAAAGGGAGATCCCTCTCACACATGGAATATCCACAATAAAATCCCAAATATAACAGAGAGCTCAAGAATGCATACAAGTGCATTTCTAGAGTATCCAGCTCAGGTGAAAAATTAGACTACACCCCTTGAACCTTGGAGACACTTTCTACATAAAGCTATCCCACAAAGACTGGTGGACATAGCAATACTATCTAATACAAAGCAAATAATAGTAACAACATAAATGTACCTCCACATTATAGGAATACCAGAAGGGGAAGAGAGTGAGCAAGGAACAGAGAATCTGTTTAAAGAAATAATGACAGACCTTGCTGATCTAGGTCAGTGGATAAAGCACCAGCCTGCAGACTCTAGGGTCCATTGGTTCGATTCCAGTCAACCCTGGGTTGTGGGCTCAATCCCCAGTAGAAGGAATGCAGGAGGCAGCTAATTAATGATTCTCTTTCATTCATTTTTTTTAATATATATGTTTTATTGATTTTTCACAGAGAGGAAGGGAGTGGGATAGAAAGTTAGAAATATCGATGAGAGAAACATCGATCAGCCGCCTCCTGCACACTCTCTACTGGGGATGTGCCCACAACCACTGTACATGCCCTTGACCAGAATCGAACCTGGGACCTTTCAGTCCCCAAGCCGACGCTCTATCCATTGAGCCAAACCAGTTTTGGCATCTCTGTCATTCTTGATATTTCTCTCTCTCTCACTCTCCTCTGAAATCAACAAAAATATTTTTTATTTAAAATTTAATAAAATAAAGAAATAGTGACAGAAAATATATCCAACCTGGTGAAGAAAAATGTCACATAAGTTCAGGAGACACAGAAATTCCCAATCAGAATGAATTCAAAGAGAACCACACATAGACACATCATAATTAAAATGGCAAATGTTAATAGCATGCTGTTAAACAATGTTTGGGTTACCAAAGAGATTGAAGAAGAAATTTAAAACATCCTAGAAATGAATGATAATGAAAACACAAAAAATCCTAAATCTGTAGGACACAATGAAGCAGCCCTGAGAGGGAAATTTATAGTTCTACAGGCCTACCTCAAAAAAAAAAAAAAAAAGACAAGAAAAAAATGGTAATAAACCATCTAACTTAAAGAATTAGAAAAAGAGCAACAAGAAAAGCTCAGAGTGAGCAGAAGGAAGGGGAGGATAATAAAGATCAGAGCAGAAATAAATTACATAGAAAAAAATCAGTGAAAGTAAGAGCTGGTTCTTTGAAAGGATAAACAAGATAGATGAACCTCTAGCCAGGCTCACCAAGAAGCAAAGTGAGAGGACCCAAATAAACACTCTCAGAAATGAAAGAGGCAGGGGGAGGAAAACAAGATGGCAGCAGAGGTAAACACCTAAACTGCTGCCTCGCACAAAAATTTCAAAACTGCAACTAAAAGACAAAATGGTCATAATCCAGAACCACAAGAAGGTTGGCTGAGTGAAAATTCTATAACTAGAAGGAAAGAGAAAAGCACACTGAGACTCAAGAGGAGCTGTAGGAGGCAGAGATACTGAGATGCGCACATGCAGAGAGGACTGGCAACTGAGTGCGCAGCTAGCTTTCTCGAGTGGGAAGGAGACAAAAGCTCCTGACTGCGCAGAACTCCAGTTCCAGGCAAGACTCTGGGAACCCAGACTCATATGGGGTGAAACTGGACTGTCAGGAAAGAAAAAAGCACACAGAGACTCAAAGGAACTGCGGAAAGAAAAGGTATTGAGGCGCAAGCACGGACAGAGTGAGCAATTGAGTACACAGCTAGCTTTCTCAAATCAGAGGGAGACAGAAGCTCCTGACTACACTGAACTCCAGTTCTGGGAGAGACTCTGGGGACCCAGACTCATTTGAGGAGAAACTGTACTGTCTGGCAGTGGGCAGAACTCAAGTGGCTTTCTCTCAGAGGTGCTTGCAGCAATTACCATGGTACACTGAGACACAGGAGCCTATTAGGCCAGAGCTGATGGGAAACCAATGCTGTCTGCTCCACCCTGAGACTCTGCCCCATCCAAGGTGAGCACAAAGGCTCTTGCAAGTCTTGTCTCATAAGGGTGTCCCCAGCACAGAAGTTCTCCCAGCATAGACACAGCTGATCCTCACAGCAAACTGGCCTGGAGGTCAATTCCTCGCAATCATACCAACAACAATCAAGGCTTAGCTACAACAAGACTGTGCACACAGCCCACAAAATTGTGCACAAAGAGTGTCTACCTTGGAGGAATCCAAGATGGCGGCATAGGTAAACACCTACACTGCTGCCTCGCACAACAATTTCAAAACTACAACTAAAAGACAGAAAGGACATCATCCAGAACCACAGGAAAGGTGGCTGAGTGGAAGTTCTACAACTAGAGGGAAAGAGAGGGTCTCACGGAGACCCAGAGGAGCTGCAAAAAGCTGAGGTACGTAGACGGAGACGCGCGCAAGGAGAGAGCGGGTGCCGGAGTACCTGGCTGGCTTTCTCTGGTGGGAGGGAAACGGAGACTCTCAAAAGCATTGAACCCCTTATCCTACGACACTAAACCCAGATCCAGCCGAAACTCATACGGGGGGAGTTTGGACTGTGAAAAGGGAGAAGTGCACGGAAATTTAGGGGAGTCGCAAAAGATCAAAGGCCCGGTAGCGCGCACGGCACTGCGCGCAGGACAGACTGCTGATTGTGCCGCTGGCTTTCGCGAGTGGGGCGGGAGACAGACCCTCCCAACTGTGCCACTTCTGAGTCCACTAAGCCCCTGTTTCGAGCGAAACCCTGGAGACCTAGACTCCTGTGGTCATTGTGTGCAGGGGAGCTGCAAAGGCAGCGGTTAGAGGCACTGCGGGCGCCCACAAGGACCACTCCAGTGATTACCCAGTCACGTGAAACTCAGAGGCCGTGGAGGGCGGGGCTGACTGGAAGGCAAGGTGGTCCCTTAAGCCCCAAGACTCCACCCCTCCCAAGCTCAACAGAGGCTTCTGCGGCTTTGCAGTCTGGTATCATAAGGCTGAATTCAACACAGAAGTTTCCCTGGCATAGTGAAAATGCCGAGACAAGGGAAGGGATTACAAACAAAAGAAATGGAGGAAAAAAAACGGCTGGATATAAAGTTCAAAACCACGCTTATAAGGTTTTTCAAGAATATGATAGAAAAGTTGGATAAATTTAGTGAGACCCAAGAGGAGATGAAAAAGGACCAAGTAGAGATGGAAAAGGTCCAACTAAAGATGAAAAAAGACCAACTAGAAATTAAACATACACTGATTGAAATAAAAACTATTATACAGAGTCCTAACAGCAGACTAGAGAAAGGCAAGGATCAAGACAAAAATTTGAAGTATGAAGAAGCAGAAAACATTCAACTGGAAAAGCAAGAAGAGAAAAGAATCCAAAAATGTGAAGATAATGTAAGGAGCCTCTGGGACAGCTTCAAGCATACCAACATCAGAATTGTGGGGGTGCCAGAAGAAGAGAGAGAGCAAGATACTGAAAACCTGTTTAAAGAAATAATGACTGAAAACTTCCCACATCTGGTAAAAGAAATAGACTTACAAGTCCAGGAAGCACACAGAACCCCAAATAAAAGGTATCCAAAGAGGACCACACCAAGAGACATCATAATTAAAATACCAAGAGCAAAAGACAAAGAGAGAATATTAAAAGCAGCAAGAGAAAAACAGATCATTGCCTACAAGGGAGCACCCATACGACTGTCAGCTGATTTCTCAACAGAAACGATGCAGGCCAGACAGGAGTGGCAAGAAATATTCAACGTGATGAATAGCAAGAACCTACAACCAAGAATAATCTATCCAGCAAAGCTATCATTCAGAATTGAAGGGCAGATAAAGAGCTTCACAGTGAAGAAAAAGCTAAAGGAGTTCATCAACTCCAAACCAGTATTATATGAAATGCTGAAAGGTACTCTTTTAGAAATGGAAGAAGAAAAAGGTAAAAGACAAAAAATTATGAACAACAAATACATATCTATCAACAAGTGAATCTATAAATTAAGTGAATTAAAAATTTGATCAACAAAATAAACTGGTGAATATAATAGAATCAGGAGCACAGAAAGGGAGTAGACTCATAATTCTCAGAAGGACAAAAATCATAAAGCATCAAACAGACTGTGAAATTACATCAGAAAGATTAAAGTTAGGTGAGGTAGATAAGTGATCAGTCAAAGGACTTGTATGCATGCATATAAGCATAGCCAATGATCACAGACACTGGGGGGTCGGGGTATGCCTGGGAGGGAGGGGGGGGCAATGGGGAGATATGTATAAAAAATTAATAAAAATTAATTTTAAAAAAATAAATAAATTATTTTTTTTTAAAAAAAGAGTGTCTACCTCAGGTAACTGGGGAGGCTGAGCCATTGGGCCCTATAAGACAGCTAGCACACAAGGCCACTCTATGAACACAGGGAAGCAGCCAAAATGTGTAGACAATGGAACAGATCACAAATAAAAGAAATGGGGGAAAGCAAATGACTGGATATAGAGTCTAAAACCATGGTTATAAGATTTTTCAAGAATTTTCTAGAAAAGGCTGGTAAATTTAGTGAGATCCTAGAAGATATGAAAAAGAACTAACTAAAAATTAAACATACACTGACTGAAACAAAAAAATATTATACAGAGACCTAACAGCATATTAGAGGACTTCAAGAATCAAGTCAAGGATTTGAAATACAAAGAAGCAAAAAGAAGTTTCCAGGTGACTGGAAACTTCCCTCACCTGGTAAAAGAAATAGACTTACAAGTCCAGGAAGCACAGAGAACCCTAAACAAAAGGAATTCAAAGAGGACTACACCAAGACACATCATAATTAAAATGCCAAGGGCAAAAGACAAAGAGAGAATATTAAAAGCCGAAAGAGAAAAATGGTTACCCATATGACTGTCAACTGATTTCTCAACAGTAACTATGCAGGCCAGATGGGAGTGGCAAGAAATATTCAAAGTGATGAATAGCAAGAACCTACAACCAAGATTACTCTACCAAGCAAAGATATCAATCAGAATTGAAGGTCAGATAAAGAGCTTCACAGATAAGAAAAGCTAAAGAAATTCATCAACACCAAACCAGTATTACACAAAATGCTGAAAGGTATTCTCTAAAAAGAGGAGGAAGAAGAAAAAAGTAAAGATAAAAATTATGAACAACAAATACATGTCTATCAAGAAGTGAATCTAAAAATCAAGTGAATTAAAAATCTGATGAACAGAATAAACTGATGAATGTAATAGAACCAGGGGCATAGAAAGGGAATTGGCTGATACTTCTCAGGAGGAAAGGAGTGTGGGGGATGCGGGAAGAGACTGGACAAAAATCGTACATCTATGGATGAGGTCAATGCGGGTTGGGGAGGTAAGGGCAGCAGGTGGGGTGGGAACCGGGTGGAGGGAGCTATGGAGGGGAAAAAAGAGGAACAATTGTAATAATCTGAACAATAAAGAATTATTAAATTTAAAAAAAAATGAAAGAGGTAAAATAACAAAAGACCCCACAAAAGTAAAGAGGATTGTTAAAAAATACTATGAATAACTTTATTCTAACAAACTAGACAACCTGGAAGAAATGGACACATTCCTAAAAAAAAAAATACAACCTTTCAAAACTCAATCAGAAAGAATCTAAAAATCTCAAGAAGTCAATAACTATGGAGGAAATTGAAGCAGTCATCAAAAAGCTTCCAGCAAACAAAAGCCCAGTGCCAGATAGGGGAATTTTACCAAACATACAAGGAAGAAGCAAAACCTATCTTCCTCAGACTATTTCAAAAAATTCAAGAGGAATGCTGAAACCGGTTTGGCTCAGTGGATAGAGCGCCAGCGTGCGGACTCAAGGGGCCCAGGTTCGATTCTGGTCAAAGGCACGTACCTTGGTTGTGGGCACGTCCCCAGTATGGGGTGTGCAGGAGGTGTTGTGGGGCGACCCAGGTGGGACTCGAACCCACCCTCGAACGCGACCACCAGACAGCCAATTGGAAAATTTAGGAAGCCTTTATTACGAACTCGAGTCCGGGCTCACGGTTCCACTGACACAGCAGGGAAGCACGAGAGCCCTGAACTTCTGCAGCAAATGCCTTTTATCCTCAGCGCAGGAGGACTTGGCTAACTTTAATTGGCTAAGCATTACTCTTTATCTAAACTCTGATTAAGCAAGCAGCTTGGAATGCAGATGTCCTTCTTAGGGGTGGTTTGTCAGACCCTGTGGTTTCTCAGAGCTGGGTGTGCCTCAGGCACCTGGTGTTTGTATACTAAAACCACCAGTTCCTGGTTTTACTGCCTCCAGGCCTGAGGTCACCCTGACCTTAATTTGACTCCTTATGAGGGGAACACAGTCTGGTCCTTGCCCCTCCACAGAGGCAGCTGACCGATGTTTCTCTCTCTTCGATGTTTCTAACTCTCTATTCTTCTCCCTTCCTCTCTGTAAAAAATCAATAAAATATATTAAAAAAAAATTCAAGAGGAAGGCACACTTCGAAGCTCATTTATGAAGCCAGCTTCACCCTAATATCAAAACCAGATAAGAACACCAAAATGGAAGAGAATTACAGGCCAATATCCCTCATGAACATAGACACCAAAATTCTCAACAAAATTTCAGCAAATCAGATCCAGCATTAAATCAGAAAGATCACACACCATGACCAAGTAGGATTTATCCCAGGAATGCAAGGATGGTAGGTACAATATCCGCCAATCAACAAACATGACACATCACATAAACAAATTGAGAGATAAAAATCACAGTCATATCAATTGATGGAGAAAAAGCATTTGACAAAAGACAACAACCTTTCTTTTTTAAAAAAATATATTTTTATTGATTTTTTTTATAGAGAGGAAGGAGAGGGATAGTTAGAAACATCTGTGAGAGAGAGACATCGATCAGCTGCCTCTTGCACACCCCCTACTGGGGATGTGTCCACAACTAAGGTACATGCCCTTGGCCAGAACTGAACCTGGAACCCTTCAGTCTGCAGACTGACACTCTATCCACTGAGCCAAACCGGTTTCAGCGACAACCTTTCTTGATCAAAAACTCTCAGCAAGGTGAGAATAGAAGGATCATGCCTGAACATAATAAAAGCCAAATATGACAAACCCACAGCCAACATCATACTCCATGAGCAAAAACTAAAACCATTTTCCCTAAGAACAGGAACAAGACAGAGATGCCCACTCTCACCACTCCTGTTTGACATAATATTAGAAATACTAGCCATTGTGATCAAACAATAAGAAATAAAAGGCATCCAAAAAGGAAAAGAAGTAAAACTGTCCTTATTCACAGGATGACATGATACTGTACATAGAAAACCCTAAATACTCCATAAAAACAATTACTAGACTTAATAAATGAATTCAGCAATGTAGCAGTATACAAAATTAATGCCAAGAAATATCTGGCATTTCTATACACCAATAGTGAACTTACAGAAAGAGAGACTAAAAAAGCAATCCCATTTACCATTGCACCAAAGAAATTAAGATACCTAGGAATAAACTTAACTAAGGAGGTAAAAGACCTGGATTTGGAAAATTATAGGACACTGGAAAAAGAGATAGATTAAGATGTAAACAGATGGAAGAACATACTGTGTTCATGGATTGGTAGATTCAACATCATTAAAATGTCCATACCTACCCAAAGCAATCTATAGATTCAATACATTCCCCATTAAAATACCAATGACATATTTCACAGACTATCTCTCTCTCCCTCTCCCTGCCTCTCTGAAATCAATAAAAATATATTTTTAAAAGAACCTTAACAATTTCCTCATCAGACTAGGTGTTTAATAACCTCAAAAGAAATGTTTACCCACCAAAAGCTGTAAACCACTTAAATTGGATATTTCAGTGGGATTTTTAACAGTAGATACCATAATTCCTAAATCCTTCAGTTATAGAATATTCAAGGCATATAAAAGCGTTGCTTTTCTACACTGCAATAGCTGAAATGTAGTTTAACTAAGGGCTTACACGGTAGTCAAACTCCAAAGCTGCAAATGATTTAGGGAGCCATGACAAGTATTTTCCACATGTTTGAAAATGTTTCAGCAGGTTACAATCTTTTGTTTTTATTTTCAAATTATTACTGCTGTACAATGACCATATTTATGAGCCTGCCACCTAAAAAGGATAAAGCATTCATTTGTGTAATGAACAAATGAGTGGCTTTTGTATTCCTGAAATAAAACACGTACAATTTAAGTATATTTCCTTTAATTTATTCACAGGATATGAGGTTTATTTGACATAATTGCTTGCACTTACAATTTACTTATCAAGTAGGAATCCCCAACCCTTGACAGACCAAGTGACACTCACTCACAGCTGTAAAAATACAAGTTGAGATTTCAGTACTTTGATTTCAGAGTTGACAGAGACGCTGAAAGATCATTTTCTGGGTGTTTAGGAAAAAAGAGAAACCTGCCTCCTCTCGCCCTATTGAAGTCATTTTAAGATCTGTAATGTATCTCTCTAAGCAGTGGAGTCCAATAGGCAGAAGTCATCCTGCCGAAGAGAATCCTTCTAGGATGCTGGGCCTGCTTTTCCCGGGTGGCCTGTAGCGATCTTGGTGAGCTTTAGTCGCTAGCGACGTCTCTTCGGCCTGAGCACAGTCCGTCCCCCTGACTGGCAAGGTTGGCCCCTCAGAGCCGCACACTCGGCGGCGGGGGCGGCGCCATCTCCGGCCACGGCCCCTCCTCGAGCCCTGGCCCAGTCCCGGCCCGCGGTCCTGGCAACGGCTCGGCGCGCCAATCCCAACAGCATCTCCGGGGACATGGGGGCACTGGTGAGTATGCGCCACCGGCGGTAGGCTTCCCATGTCGGGTTCGTCCCTGGGACTCGCACGCCGGACACCAAGGAGGAGCCACCGGGATCCCGCCCGGGCCAAGTCGAGATACGGGCCGCGCGCGTGGGGGGCGGTGGGAGAGAGGTGGCCGTGGCGCAGCGACCGCTGCCTCACAGGCACTCGCAACCCGCGGCGCAGCAGCCCGGCCGGCACACGCACACGCGCACGCCGCACGTGCCCCCGCTGCGGGCTCCGGGTCCGGCTCGAGGTCGGGCGCGAGGGGCGCGAGGGGCGCGAGGGGCGCGGGGCGGGGCCGGGGGCGGAACGGGGTGCGCGGGGCGCGGGGCAGGGACGCGGGGCGCGCGGGCCCCGGTGTGCTCGGCGCCCATCCTCGGGCGCGGGCGCGGCTCTGAGCGGCCTGTCCCGCAGGTCCGGACGCTGGCCACTGGCGTGCTGCTGGCGTTGGTGCTGTTGCCGGGCCGGGCGGGCGCCCCGAGGAGCAGCCGGCGGCCGGCGCGGGGCTGCGCGGACCGGCCCGAGGAGCTCCTGGAGCAGCTCTACGGGCGGCTGGCGGCCGGCGTGCTCGGCGCCTTCCAGCACACGCTGCAGCTGGGCCCGCGTGAGCAGGCGCGCAATGCCAGCTGCCCGGGGGGCCGGCCCGACCGCCGTTTCCGGCCGCCCACCCCCCTCCGCAGCGTGTCGCCCTGGGCCTACAGGTGAGCGAGAGACCGAGGGGGCGGGCGAGGATGCGGGGTCGGTAAGGTGGGATGCGGGACGGGCGGGAGATTGGGGGAAGGGCAGCTGGAGTGAGAGGTAGGTGGATGGGTTGGAAGGGCGAGGGCCGGAAACTGTGGATATGGGGATGGGCAAGTGATATGGGGCGCATACGGCGGCGGCGGGGAAAGCGAAATGGGTATGTGTCCCAGGACAGGTGGTGCGACTGGGTTGAGAGCAATTCAGTCCCACAAAGGCCCGTTACCTCCCTTAAAGAGAACCTGCTGCCCTGTACAGTTAGGCACCACTTGATGTCTTGGTTCCGTACATTATAATGGAGCGATGATGCCACTAACCTATTGCCTAATGAGTCATAGCTCTCATAATAGTCTTAAAGACACTCGGAAAATCTCTCAGAGCATTAGGTTGGCTTCTCCGCACAGAAGCTGCTCCCTTTGCATTTTTCTATGGCCAATGCTGACCTCTCCAGGCCCACAGATGCTTCCCAAACTTGGCTAAGGGCCTGAAGGCCAGCAGGGGGAAGAGTATATAACACACAATAGTAGCAGTAGTTTGCAAAGACCTCCTGTTGGGCACATCTCCCAGTACGATTGGATCTCAGTCCTATATGAAAATAAATTCTAATGTAAAAAGTAAAACCACAAAAACAGATAAAACCACGTTCAGTTATATTTATGATCTTGGAGGAGAGAAGGCCTATTTTGTAGACCCCAAGTCATAAAAAACAAGATTCATCAATTCACTTACCCCATTTACTCATTAATTCACTTATCCCATAAATACACCCCATTTATTCTTGGCAAAATTTAATTTAAAAAAAATACAAGGGCAAAGAGGGAGAAATACTTGCAGCCCGTGTCACAAAGGACTCCTTCCCTAAAGAGCCCCTCCGAACCAGTAAAAGGAAGGCCTGTTAAAACACTGAGTAGGGCAGTCGACAGGCCCCAGAAAGGAGGTCAAATGACTCCGCACTGGAAACATGAACAGATGCAGGACTTCAGGCAAATGAGTGAAAGGCATATTAAAACGGTACTGAAAAATTTTTTATTTTTTTTTGCAACCATCAGGCTCTGTTGTCAAGGCTGCAGGAAAAGGTGTCTTGTGCAGTAGAGGAGTGTGCATTGATGCAAAGTTTATGGAGGGCAATTGAGTATTAACTATCAAGTTTTAAAATCACATGCTCTTCAACCTACCAGTTCCACTTGGAATTCTACACTTGTCCATGTTAAAAGTGGTGTTTACTGTGGTAATAGCAAGGGATTAGAGCCATCTAAACGCCCACCAATAGGCAACTAGTTTGATTAATGCTCTAAAAGCAGCTTAGAGAGGAAGGGGGCTGATCTAAAAGTGCCTCTGTGGAGAATCTATCATCAGCATAAGAGAAGCAGGCAAGGTGCACAGTGTAAGCAGCCATCTGCCTGTGGCAGTAAAGAGAGAGCAGTTACATAAAGACATATGTTAAGTGCTATTTTAAACCATATACACACACACTTTGGGGCATCTTTGGAATCTGGTTATCATGATGCCTCTCAAGAGGGAATAGGGGTGAGAAGGAGACTTACAGAATACAAGACTTTCACTTTTGTATAGTCTGTATTTCCTCCCTTGTTCATCCATTCCTTATTTTAACAACATCTTACTTTTTAAATAGAGGCTAGAAAGGGAAGTTCAGCAACCATGAGAACACAGCAGATACTAAAGAAAGGAAGCTCCACAAGTAACAATGGCCCTTGATTTCCTGAGAGCACAGGAGTGAAAGGCAACTTGATAGCTTTCCCAGAGCTCCTTACAACCCCAGAGCTGGGCTGACCACTGATGAGGAACTCGGCTTGGAGAGCATAAAGAATTGGGCCAGGATCAGACAGTAAATGGATAGCCCGTGATTCTATCAGAGGATAGTCCATACTGCTGACCAATGTATTATTAGAAAATCAACATTCAACCTCCAGAATATAAAAATATTTTTTTATTTACTTTGTGGCATCATGTTTGTTTCTCTTGAGCTCTAAAAACAAAAATGCCAAAAATAGAATCAATAAGTGGTTTTTTTTTTTAGCCAAATTGACATAGTCAGAAATATGTTGTAAGAACAGTGAGATTTATGAAGGTTGAAAGATACACTCACTTGTGTAGAAACCCTGAATAATAAACACTTCTCCATACTCTGAATAGTTTTTATTGTTTATATTTTTAAGTTCTGGGTAGTAATCTAAAGATAGCTTAACTTAGGAAATGAATAGTGCACAACCATTTATTTTCAGGCGTTGTTACTTTCTCACATAGCTCTTTTCCTGCAGGGAATGTAAGAGGCTACACCCAAATTTATTTTGTAATAAACAGTCCCATGGAGAGCAGTAACAGCAAAGAAATGAAAGGAAAGAAAAAGGACTAGGAGAGAGGACAGGGAATGGGAAGTCTTAAAAATAGAGGTGGCGGGCCTCCACAGAGTGTGGGCCAATAGGCTGGGCCAGTCCTCCCCAAGCAGCTAGGGAGTATTTGGCAGGGGCCACCTGTGGACCATCGGGACAGCCCAGGTGCTGGGTGGGCCATTAGTAAACATCAGTGAAGCTGATGTCTTTCTATGGAAAATCTGTGATGACCCATGTCTCATGTGGTTCAGGGTTCAGGCTCTGGTCAAGGGCCCACGCACAAATGACAGGGACGAGGCAAGAAATAATAATTTGGAAATTGGGGGGCCAGGCGGGAGCCCAATGCAAGAATAAGGACTCCACTTGTGCTCAGGCCTTGCCATCCTTTTATTCATTTTGGGATACACCTACAGCCCTTAGGCAGGCAATTCTAGTAACAGGTTATCTTATCAATAAGGATTTATATGACTATCTGGTCAGGAAATTGCTTCAGCTACCATTGTCTCAATTAAACAGTTGGTGCATAGCTCTGACCTTTGCCAGGGCTGAAGGTTCACCAGCATTCCTGGGCTCCTTGTCCACATCTTTCTGCTAGTGAAGACAATGGGCAGCTTCCAACAAAAATTGAACTTGGCACCACTCTCTGTTCCCAGAACTTTGGGCAGGTGACTTTGCGGAGCTTATGTGGGTTGGACTAAGTCACCGCCTGGGCCAGGCCAGTGATGTCTACTCACTGGGATCAACCTTTACAGTCCGAGGTCTGCTAAGTCCATCATCAGATATTTAGCAATACTGTATTGGAGAAAGGTTTTCATCAGGACAGGTTGAAATAAAAGGATATTTTTGCCTCAGCCTCCCCTTACCCAAACTTTTGGTTTCTCCAGGGCATTTGTCACTTCCCATCCATCTAATAGTAACTAAGTGGGGCTGGGTGCCCAGAACATAGACCCTGATGCCTTTCTCCAGGAGCACACTAGTTTTTCTTCATCCTATTTTATCATTGTAAAAGGACTATGATATTAACTAGAGAAAGTTGGAGAAGTTGAGAGTATAATATTAGAAAAAGTTGTTCCCACTGCGGTGATTATCTCTCTTAATATTCCCATTTATCTCTTCCAAATGCACCCTCCCCCTTTGTGCACTTTCTCGTTTGTCTCCAGCCCTAAGAACAAAGGTTTCCAGGGTCAGGCCCTGTGTGGTCTGACCCCAGGAAGGTGGGAAGGTGGCTGCGCCTGCCCAGCTGTAATCTGCAGGGAGACTCACCCCTGTGGTATCTGTCTCCCAGAAGTGATACATGGAGATTACATTAATGAGGACAAAGGCAAAGCCATTTCCTCAAAGCTCTTCTGGAACTTGCTGAAGAGTCTAGACTTGTATATTATATTAACTCTTCCTCATAACCAAGTGTGACATAGCTGGTTCATTGCAGATCAAGGTGGGCTTCTCCTCTTTGCCTCAGGGATGGACACATCAAAGACAGCTCCGAAAACATGCTCTGGGCCTGAGCTGTTTTTTCTTTGAAGCTGCACGAATGATTGGTATCTGCCATGACAAAGGGACACAACCCCAGGAGAAATTCTGGTTCTGGTCACATTGCTCTTCTCTCTTCCGTTCTATAAAGCATTTTTTTCTGAGTTACTTTCCAAATACTTTTACGAGCCATAGTGTCTTTCCTGGTCCCTGACCTTCCAGGCAAGCAGATTTTACATGGTATCTGCAGGTTTTCTACTTTTAGCTTTACCATTGGCCAGGCATCTAGCTAATTGCAGAGCAATTGTTCAGGGCAATATGGCTGGTGGAAGACTCTGGACATGCACCTCCCCTGACCACCTCAGTTTCCTTCCAGTATAGGGAGAGGTCAGGCAAGCTGGGTCCTTCTCTCCTGATGCCCCAGAGCTGCTAAGAACGCCCTGTCTCATGGCTCATCCTAAGGACTGACCTTGATGCCAAGTTTAGGATCAGACCAAAGTCAACCTCAGGCCCCACCCCGGGGTAGGGCTGATGCCTAGCAGAGAGAGCCAAGTGGAGCTCACTGGGACCTGGCTGCAGGCATCTATGCCTGTCACTCTCCGGACAGATTTGTTCCATGTCCTCATTCATAAGAAATGCACAGCTGGTGTTTTCTTGTGGGTCCAGGAGAGCATTTTCCAGAGCTCCCAGCAGCATGTGCTGATATACTTGAGCTCATGTGGAGATGGGGAGCTGCCAACACACTGGGCACCACTGCCCAGCACAGGAAAAGTGTTTTGGTCTTCGTGTCCCCAGTTACTTCCTGGACAGCAAGCCTCCCGACACCGGGCTGTGCTCTGGGCCCAGCAGTGAGCCACTGTCAGGAGGAAAAGGGAGTCTGGAGAGTTCACACAAACTCCTGCCCTGGTGACTCTCAAACCTGGGGACCAAATAACCTAGGCTGCGGCTGTGATGACCCTGGGTCTTAAAACCTTGACCCCTGGTTTAAAGGCCCTCTTGTGTGCCTCAGTGAAGGACAACTGCCACCTCCCCACCATGTCCTCTACAGTGCAAAGTGCTTGTTGGGTTGGCAGTGACTCCTCAGCATATGGGGTCCAGTAGAATCATGAAATTTGGGCATACAGTATTAGAGAAAATGCAATCACCCCACTGTTTCCTGTGAGCAGAGTCGGTCGTGCGTATGGGGCCAGGTCCTTTGTAGAGAAATTGCCAATTTCACTGCTGACTGTGAATGTCAGTGGTCCTCAATTTGTGAGCAGACAGGGTGGGAGAAATGTGAGGATATGCGTTTGTCACTGAGCTGCTCACGGCTCTGATGCAGGGATCTGAAAACCACATTTTGGAAATCTTGTGATTTTTATTGCCCACATCCCAAGCAAAAACAAGCATTTTTCAGAGGAATCTTAGCTGGTGGAAGGGAAGTTGCTTCACCCTGCACCTGGCAGCGGTCCAGATGTCTTTTATTACCATAATCCCATGATGTCTTGATATCTGGTAAGTGAGCCCCTCCTTATCCTTTTTCACTATAGTCTTGACTCTTATTGCCCTTTTCTTGCTATATAAATTTTAGGATTAGCTTGCCAGATTCTAAGAGACATCTATTGGATTTGGGCTAGAGTTGCTCTAACTTTCTAGATTAATTTGGGGATTCTCCAGTATTTTGGAGACTTAGTGGATTGCAAGAGTCTTTTCTAAGAAGAAGATACTAAGTCAGACTATTAATTCTGCCATCAAGAAGTGGGGGAATAGCCTGGTCATCCCCTTCACTTTGCAGAAATTAGCAGGGGCAGTGATTTGCCTGATGCCACTGGTCGATAACTAAATTTGAACAAAATTTCATGGAAATCTGTTGGGTTGAATTCACTTAAGAACTAGGACTACTGAGGTGGTTTTGTTTCTACTTTACATCGTTCAGTACTTGTGGATTTCCAGTCAGAGCCCAAGAAGACATATCCCTACTTGGTTCCTGAGTTTGGGTCTTGGGTACAGTAGACTTAGCTTCTGCTGCTTGGAAATTAAGATAATGTTATGTTTGGGAAAATGGGAGGTTGAGCCAGATCTGTGAATCTGTGGCAATAAATTCCTAGCTTTTGATATTGGGCCTCAGCTGGGGCACACAGGAGCTGTGACTGGGTCTGCTGGATGCCCTAATTGTTACCTACTGGCAGTGCTCCATAAAATATTCCCGATTTTTCCTACCGAGTTCAGGGTCCCTGAGGGCAGTTGCTCTTTTTCTTCTCTGCTGTCACTCACATTTCTGCCCCAGCTGAGTTCCCATCACCTCCACATGTTCCAGAATGGCAAACCTTTGCTCTTGGGTGAAGAAGGCCAGCTGTCCCTCTAGCCAACTGCCACACATGACCCCCAGAGCACTTCTGGGATCCAGTCAGAAGGGGAAACTTGATGTGTTTCAAATGTGTGTCTATGCCAAGCTTTTGTGGAACAGCAGGCAGAACATGTGAAGACAAAGGAATTATTGCGCCCTAGCTGGTTTGATTCAGCACTGGCCAGCGGACTAAAGGGTCCCAGGTTCAGTCCTGGTCAAGAGCATATGCCTGGGTTGCTGGCTCGATCCCCAGTGGCGAGCGTGCAAGAGGCAGCCGATCAGTGATTCTCTCTCATCTTGATGTTTCTATTTAAACCTCACTCTCCCTTCTAAGAAAATCCTATCCAATAAAAGAGTATTATGCAAATTGGCTGTATCTCTGCTATACCCACAAGCCACACCCACCAGCCATGCCCACCAGCCAATCAGAGCGAGTATGCAGATTAACCCAACTAAGATGACTATGGCCACAGAGAGAGCAGGAGGGAGGCTTGGGTTGCCCCTGGTGACGGAGGAAGCCAAGCTTTCCAAAAATCCTGGCTGGCCCAAGCCTCTGCTTAAGGCAACAAAGTTTAAATGGCTGTGCAAACAGAAGGCTTGGCTCGGCTCCAGACTACAGAGTTTCAATTGTAGAAGATAAATAAATCCCAGATACCAGGGCCTCCACGTGGGTCGCCAGGGGGTGTGGCCAGCTTGCAAACCACCATGGGCTCCTCCCTCAGGCCACCCCACCCCCCAAAGGAACACCCACCCTGATCCAGGACACTCTTCAGGGCAAACCAGCTGGTCCCCACCCATGCACCAGGCCTCTGTCCTATCTAATAAAAGAGTAATATGCACATTGACCATCATTCCAACACTCAAGATGACTGCCCCCATGTGGACACAAAATGGCCAGCAGGGGAGGGAAGGTGGCAGGGACCAGGCCTGCAAAGGGAGGGCAGTTGTGGGCGATCAGGCCAGTAGGGGAGGGCACTTGGGGGGGACCCAGGCTTGTAGGGAGGGCAGTTAGGGGTGACCAGGCCCACAGGGGAGGGCAGTTAGGCTGGCAGGGGAGCAGTTAGGCATTAATCAGGCTGGTAGGGGAGTAGTTAGGGGGTGATCAGGCTGGCAGTCAGAAGTGGTTAGGGGCAATCAGGAAGGCAGGCAGGTGAGCAGTTGGGAGCCAGCAGTCCTGGATTATGAGAAGAATGTCCAACTGCCCATTTAGGCCCGATCCTACCTGGAGGGTTCATACAAACTCCTGCCCTAGTGACTTCCTAGTCACTGCCAACCAGGTAGGATTGGGTCTAAAAGGGCAGTCGGACATCCCTCAAGGAGTCCCAGATTGGAGAGGGAGCAGGCGGGGCTGAAGGACCGGGCCTCTAGTATATATATAAAGAATTATTGCTTACGAGGAGGCGACAGTCACACAGGTGTCTCCTTGATCCTACGGCCATATTAGTTCCTGTTGGAGTATCTTCATGTTTCATTTTCATGACAGCTTTCTTTATACAACTCTAACTGATGGTTTTCCCAGAATATCAAGGCTGGAGGTTGGGCTGATGGGCTTTAGTGCTGTGTTTATCACCTGGCTGCCCTGAGGCTTCTACACCTTCTTTCCTGGTCTCTTCTCCACCCCAAACCCATGTCCAATAGACTGTATCTGTCTGTTTTCTGTGGGAACTGGTGGCATGGGTACCCACAGCATGGGGTGTAGGGGTGATATGTGCATTGTATTCTTGCCCTGATAGCACACTTCTAAGAGAATCTCCTGGTCATAAAACCACAATTTGAAAACCTTTGCACCTTATGCCTTCTTATTATGTCCCCCATTTTAGACAGAGGGGGAGGCGGGTGTCTGTCACAATGTCTTAGCCCAGCAGTGTCAATGTGATGGTGGAAATTTCACTCCTAAGGGAGCAATTGATGGAGGTGAGGTGTATATTTTTAGTCAGAAGGGCCTTCTGACTGTGGCAGCACCCAAGCCACCGTGATTCTATTGATAAAAGTAATGGGTGACATGGCTTGGCACCTGCACATGCTATGCACAGAAGAATCCCACCTGTTGAGGAACAGATGAGGAAACTGAGTCTGAAGATGCTGTGCCTGACCTTCTTACTTTCCCTCCAATTTGTCCCGTAATTGAGTGTATACCACTGTCAGAATGATCATGTCTTTATCCCTTCTGTGGCCTCCCATAGTCTTCAAGGTAATATCCAGACTTTTCTCTCGTCTTCAAGGCCCCATACACTTCTCACAGTCCTCACTAAATTGCCACCCAACCATGTATACACACGCACACGTCGCTCCAGCTACAGTGACCACTGGCAGCTCCCCTCACCCACCATGGTCTTCTGCTTTCTTGGTTCCTTTGCTGAGCCTTTCCTCGCCCCTTCTTTGCCAGGGTCAGCCCTTCTTGGCCTCCAGCTTCACCTCACACCTCCTTGGATGTTGCAGTGGGCCATTCCCCTGTGTACATAGTGGTCTGTGGCACACGTGGTGAGAATTGTCCTGACCACTGGCAGTGCATTCATGAGAAGGACATGCTCTCATGCCCACCTCGGGAGCCTGACAAGTCTGCTGAGTAATGACCACTACTGTCCACTATGTGACAAATTCAGGAGGACTTTGTAACTAGCATCTAGCATTGTGTGTATCTGTATACACACTCAGGTGTTTGGTATGTACATCTAAAAGATAAGTACCCTTGGTTAAACAAAATCACACAATACCGTGATCACACTTAAAAGTTAATATTTCCTTAATATCTTCAAATGCCCAGTCGGGTTCAAATGTCCCTGACTGTCTCATAAGTATTTTTTTTTTAACACTTTAAAATATTTTTCTCTTTATTTTTTCTGTTTTATTATTTAACTTATTTTTAAATAATTTCAAACTAATGAAAAAAACATGAATTTGTGAGGGGGACAGGCAGTAAGAGATCAACCAAAGGACTTGTATTGCATGAATATGAGCATAACCAATGGACACAGACATAGGGAGGTTAGGGCCTGTGCTGGGGGGCGGGATCAGGTTGGCAGAGATCAATGGGGGAAAATGAGACATATGTAATACTTTCAATAATAAAGAAATTGGCTTTATTATAGTGGGCTTGGCTCAGTGGAAAGAGCATTGGCCCGAGGACAGAAGGGCACACACCCATGTTGCAAGCTCCATCCCCGGTGAGGCGATGTGCAGGTGGCAGCCAGTCAATGATTCTCTCTCATCATTGAGGCTTCTGTCTCTCCCTCTCCTTTCCTCTCTGAAATCAATAAAAATATTTTTTTAAGTGAATTTAGTACAAGGAAGTCCCGGGACCACTTAACCAGATTGCCCAAAGGTCAGTATCACAACTAAGCAGCATTTGAAGGTCAGGAAATGGGCCGGCACAAGGGTTCCACCTATTCTGTGGCCCTTATTCAGTGTCCCAATAAGTCCCCTTTTCTATTCCAACTCCAGCCCAGGCTCATACATGGCTTCTGATGCTCAGAGCTCTTTAGCTGCCTTCAGTCTGTGACAGTTCCTCAGTCTGTATCCTCCATGGCTGTGACACTTTTAAGAGTACTGGTCAGTAATTTTGTGGGGTGTCCCTCAGTTTGGGTTTGATACAGTTTTTAAGCAACCATATAATTTCTCATCCAAACAGAGACACTTAGGAATACATGGGTCTCACTTCATAACTGCACAGATGTGAATGTGCTCTGGTAGTTCTGTTGCTGCTGGATGCTCTCTTTTTTCTTTTTTACTGAGATATAATTGACATAGACATTGTTAGTTTGGGGCAAATAATGTAATGCTTTGATCTATTCATATATTGGTAAGTAGTCACCACAGTAAGTCTAGTTAACATAAATCACCTCACAGAGCTATAATTTTTTTCTTATGATGAGATTTACTCTCAGCAACTTTCAAAGATACAATACGATATTGTTAATTGTAGTCACCATGCTATACTTTATATCCCAGAACTTATTTTATAACTGTAAGTTTGTATCCATTGACCTCCTTCACTCATTTCATCCTCAAACCCCTCCCTCTGGCAACCACTAATCTGTTATCTGTATCTGAATCCGGTGTTTTCTTTTTATATTGAGATCATGCTGTATTTTATCTTTCTCTGATTGGCTTATTTCACTTAGCATAATAATCTCCAGGGCCATCCATGTTGTTGCAAATGGCAAGATTCCTTTCTTCTTTATGTATGAGTAGTATTCCATTCTATACATGTATCCCATTTTCTTTATTCAATTATTTATTGATGGCTACTTGGGTTGCTTCCATGTCTTGGCTATTGTAAATAATGCTGCAATCAGCATAAGGGTGCACTTACTTCAAATTAGTGTTTTTGTTTCCTTTGAAAATATACCCAGAAGAGAGATTGTTAGGTCACTAGGTAGTTCCATTTTTAATTTTTTGAGGAACTTCCATACTGTTTTCCACAGTGGCTGCACCATTTTACAATCCCATCCAAAGTGCATGATGATTCCCTTTTCTCCACATCCTCACCAGCACCTGTTGTTTGTTGGCTTTTGGATGATAGCTATTCTGAGAGTTGTGAGGTGATGTCTTTGTAGTTGATGATTAGGGATGTTGACCATCTATTTCTTTTCTGGAAAAATACCTATTCATTTTTAAAATTGCATTGCTTGTGTTCTTTCTTTCTTTTTTTTTCCAATTGTGTTTTATGAGTTCTTTATATATTTTGGATATCAATCACTTATCAGATATATGATTGACAGATATCTCTCCCATTTTGTTGGTGATTTCCCAATACTCTTTAATAGGCTGGCCCCCCTCCCTCTTTTTTCCCCTTTGGAATGAAATGTTTGTTGAGTTTCCTGCATTCTACATGTTGTTGGTCACAGTACTTTTGAGTGTGTTCTTCATACCCATATTAACAATGGTAAATTGGCTAAATCAGATTCCAGTTGGATTTCAGTCTTTATTGTTGAAAGTATTATACATGTCCCTCCCCAGCATTGACCTCTTCTAGCCTACACCCGCCAGGCCTTCACCATTCTATTGTCTGTGTCCATGGGTTATGTATACATTCATACAGGTTCTTAGATTGATCTCTTCACACTCCCCCTGCCCCAACTTCCCTCTGAGATTCAACAATCTGTTACATGCTTCTGTATCTCTGGATCTATTTTGTTCATCAGTTTATTTTGTCCATTAGATTCTACATATGAGTGAGACCATGTTGTATCTTTCACTGACTGGCTTATTTTGCTTAGCATAATATTCTCTGGGCCCTTCCAGGCTATCACAAGTGGTAAGAGTTCTTTCTTTTTTATAGCTGATTTCTTTCTTTTTTTATAGCTGGTCCATTGTGTAAATGTACCATAGCTTTTTTATCCACTCATCTGCTGATGGGCACTTGGGCTGTTTCCAAATCTTAGCTATGGTGCATTGTGCTGCTGTGAACATACAGGTACATATATCCTTTCTGACTGGTGTTTCTGATTTCTTGGAATATATTCCTAGAAGTGGGATCACTGGGTCAAAAGGGAGTTCCAGTTTTATTGTTTGAGGAAACTCCATACTGTTTTCTACAGAGGCTAAACCAGTCTGCATTCCCACCAGCAGTGTACTTGGGTCCTTTTATCCCCACATCCTCACCAACACTTGTCGTTTGTTGATTTGTTGATGATAGCCATTCTGACAGGTATGAGATGGTACCTCGTTGTTTTGATTTGCATCTCTCTGATGATGACTATTTTTCATGTCTCTTGGCCTTCTGTATGTCCACTTTAGAGAAGTGTCTATTTTAGATGCTTTGCCCCGTTTTAATTGGATTGTTTTTCTTCCTTCTGTTAAATGGTATGAGTTCCCTATATATTTTGGAAATTAATCCCCCATTTGATGTGTCATTGGCAAATATGGTTTCTTTTTTGCTGTGCAGAAGCTTTTTATTTTGATACAGACTCATTTATTTTCTCCTTAGTTTCCTTTACTCTAGAAGATATCTGTAAACATATTGCTACAAGAGATATCTGAGATTTTGTTGCCTGTGTTTTCTCTTAAGATTTTTATAGTTTCACAATGTATATTTAAGTCCTTAAACCATTTTGATTTTATTCTTGTTTATATATGGTGTAAGTCAGTGGTCTAGTTTCATTTTTTTTTTGGCATGTATCTGTCCAATTTTCTCAACACCATTTATTGAAGAGACAGTCTTTTTTTTTAATTTAATAAATATTATTGTTCAGATTATTAGAATTGTTCCTCTTTTTTCCCCCCTCCACCAGGTCCCCACCCTACCCTCTGCCTTTACATCCCCCCACTTGTCCTCATCTGTAGGTGTACAATTTTTGTCCAGTCTCTTCCTGCACCCCCACATCCCTTTCCCCCTGAGAATTGTCAGTACACTCCCTTTCTATGCTCCTGATTCTATTATATTCACCAGTTTATTGTGTTCATCAGATTTTTAATTCACTTGATTTTTAGATTCACTTGTTGATATGTATTTGTTCATAATTTTTATCCTTACCTTTTTCTTCTTCTTCCTCTTCTTAAAGGGTATCTTTCAGCATTTCATATAATACTGGTATGGTGTTGATGAGCTCCTTTAGTTTTTTCTTATCTGTGAAGCTCTTTATCTGCCCTTCAATTCTGAATGATAGCTTTGCTGAGTAGAGTAATCTTGGTTGTAGGTTCTTGCTATTTATCACTTTGAATATTTCTTGTCACTACCATCTGGCCTGCATAGTTTCTGTTGAGAAATCAGCTGATAATTGTATGGGTGCTCCCTTGTAGGTAATTAACTGTTTTTCTCCTGCTACTTGTAATATTCTCTCTTTGTTTTTTGCTCTTGGCATTTTAATTATGATGTGTCTTGGTGTGGTCCCCGTTGGATTCCTTTTATTTGGGGTTCTCTGCACTTTCTGGACTTGTAAGTCTATTTCTTTCACCAGATGTGGGAAGTTTTCAGTCATTATTTCTTCAAGTAGGTTTTCAGTATCTTGCTCTCTCTCTTCTTTTGGCACCCCCATAATTCTGATGTTGATACGCTTGAAGTTGTCCCTGAGGCTCCTTACAATATCTTCAAATTTTGAGGTTCCTTTTGCTTTTCCGGTTGAGTGTATTCTGCTTCTTTGTATTTCAAATCTTTGACTTGATTCTTGTGTTCCTCTAGTCTACTGTGTAATATTTTTTTATTTCAGTCAGTATATGTTTAATTTCTAGTTGGTCCTTTTTCATCTCCTCTTGGGTCTCAGTAAATTTATTCATCTTTTCTAGGACATTCTTGAAAAACCTTGTAAACATGGTTTTGAACTTTATATCCAGTCCTTTGTTTTCCTTTTTTTCTTTTGTTTGTGATCTGTTTGTCTCTGCATTTTTGCTGCTTCCCTAAGTTGGTAGAGTGGCCTTGTGTGCTTGGTATCCTATATGGCCCAGTAGCTCTGCCTCCCTAGTTACCTGAGGTGGGCTCTCTAGTTCACTCCTTTGTGGACTGTGTATACAGCTTGTTGTAGTTACAGTCTTGTTGTAGTTAAGTCTTGATCGTTGTTGGTATCATTGGGGGGAATTTACCTCCAAGCCAATTGGTCGTGAGGATCAGTGTGTCTGCGCTGGGAGAACTTCTGTGCTGGAGTCAGTCTTATGATACAAGACTTGCAGAATTGCAAAAGTCTCTGTGTTTAGCTTGGATGGGGCAGAGTCTCAGGGTCAAGCAGACAGCCTTGGCTTCCCGTCAGCTCCTGGTCTCAGTGTCCCTTGGTAATTGCTGCAGTCCTCTCTGTGCGCAGGCTTGTGTGCCTCCACATCTCTGCCTTTCCGGCTCCTCTGAGTTTCCATGCACTCCGGGGGCTGGTATGAGTCTGGGTCTCCAGGGTTTTGCCCAAAACTGGGGTTTAGTGCAGTCCGACCTGGATTTCAGTGCAGTTGGGAGGTTCTGTCTTCCTCCTGCAAGAGAAAGCCAGCGGCACAATCAGCAGTCAGCCCTCTGTGTGAGAACTTTCACGCGCTGTGTGTGCACTTTCGTGCACACGTCCAGACCTCTGTCTTTCGCGTCTCCCGTAAGTTTCCCTGCACTCCTCCCTTTTCACAACAGTCCTGACTCCCCTGTATGCATCTCGCCCAGGTTTGGGGTTCAGTGCAGTCAGAAGTGAGGTTCAGTGCTGTTGAGAATTTTCGTCTCCCTTCTGCTATAGGAAGCCAGTCAGGCACTCGCCCATGCCCCGTCCTCTCTTCACATACATCTCTGTACCTCAGCTTGTTGCAGCTCCTTTGAGTCTCTGTGAGCCCCTCTCTTTCCTGCTAGTTGTAGAATTTCAACTCAGCCAGCTTTCCTGTGGTTCTGGATGATGTCTGTTCTGTCTTTTAGCTGTAGTTTGGAAATTGTTGTGTGAGGCAGCGGTTTAGGTGTTCAACTATGCTGCCATCTTGGTTTCTCCTCTCAGAGGTAACTTTCTATCTCTCTCATTGTACCTTTTAAGATGCTCTTTACCCTTAATGTGTGACATTTTTGTTAATATGTGCCTAGGTATGGGTCTTTTAGAGTTCATCTTATTTGGGACTCCTTTGTTTCCTGAACTTGAATGACTTTTTTCTTCACCAGGTTAGGGACATTTCCTGCCATTATTTCTTCAAACAAGCTATCTATTCCTTTATCAGATCTGCTCCTTCTGGTATGCCTATAATGCGAATGTCCAAAACTTCCTCAAACTCACTGCATGCTTAAAAATTTTTTTTCCCCATTTGCTGCTCTGAATGAGTGTGTTTTTTTTTTCCTACCTTGTCTTCTAATTCACTGATTTGGTCTTCAGTTTCTTCTAGTCTACTGTTGAATCTTTCCAGAGTTTTGTTTATTTCAACTATGTCATTCCTCATTTCCAATTGATTGTTATTTATTTATTTTAAATGTTTGTATTTCTTCTTTTTAAATATATTTTATTGATTTTTTACAGAGTGGAAGGGAGAGAGATAGAGAATTAGAAACATTGATGAGAGAGAGACATCGATCAGCTGCCTCTTGCACGCCCCCTACTGGGGATGTGCCCGAAATCAAGGTACATGCCCTTGACCAGAATCAAACCTGGGAACTTTCAGTCCGCAGACCGACGTTCTATCCACTGAGCCAAACCGGTTTTTGGCTGATTATTATTTATTATTTCAAGATCTCTTTTCCTGTTGGTGTAGCTCCCACTAAGAATCTTATGCCCTAGCCGGTTTGGCTCAGTGGATTGAATGTCAGCCAGTACCAGGCTGTTTTGAGAACAGTTGCTTTGTAATATAGCTATGAACATAGGGGTGCATAAATTCTTTCTGATTGGTGTTTGTGATTTCTTAGGATAAATTCCTAAGAGTGGGATTACAGGGTCAAATGGGAGATCCATTTTTAGTTTTTTGAGGAAACTCCATACTGTTCTCCAAGATGTGAATTCTTAATGGTATTTTTTTTTTGTAATCCTCATCCAGTGATATTTTCTCATTGATTTAAAAAATAGCAATATGATGGTGGTATTTGCAGATACTGTACCATCCCTGCATTCCTGGGATGAATCCTACTTGGTCATGGTGTATGATCTTTCTGATGTACTGCTGGATCCGATTTGCTAGAATTTTGTTGAGGATTTTGGCATCTATGTTTATGAGAGTTATTGGCCTATAATTCTCTTTCATTGTGTTGTCTTTATCTGATTTTGGTATTAGGGTGATGCTGGCTTCATAGAAGGTGTTTGGAAGTGTTCCTTCTTCTTGAATGTTTTTGAATAGTCTGAGGAGGATAGGTTTTAATTCTTCCTTGAATGTTTGGTAAAACTCCTCCGTGTAGCCATGTGCTCCAGGGCTTTTATTTGCTGGAAGATTTTTTATGACTGCTTCAATTTCTTCCATACTTACTGGACTATTGAGATGTTTAGATTCCTCCTCGTTGAGTTTTGGAAGGTTATATTTTTCTAGGAATATATCCATTTCTTGCAGGTTGTCCAATTTGTTGGAATAGAGTTGTTCACAGTATTTTTTAACAATCCTTTGTATTTCGGCAGGGTCTGTTGTTATTTCTCCTCTTTCATTTCTGATTTTGTTTATTTGGGTCTTCTCTCTTTGCTTCTTGGTGAGCCTGGCTAGAGGTCCATCAATCTTGTTTATCCTTTCAAAGAACCAGCTCTTGGTTTTGTTGACCTTTTAAATTGTTTCTTTGGTCTCCAAATTGTTTATCTCCGCTCTGATCTTCACTATTTCCTTCCTTCTGCGTACACTGGGCTTATCTTGTTGCTCTTGTTCTAGCTCTTTGAGTTGTAGGGTTAGGTAATTTATTACCATTGTTTCCTGTTTTTTGCAGTAGGCTTGTAGGGCTATGAACTTCCCTCTCAAGACTGCTTTCACTGTGTCCCATAAATTTTGTATTGTTGTGTTGTCATTGTCATTTGTTGTCATGATGTTTTTTATTTCTTCCTTGATCTCTCTGGTTACCCAGTCATTGTTTAATAGCATGCTGTTTAGTCTCCATGTGTTTGATTGCTTTCTATTGTTTTTATTATAGTTGATTTCCAGTTTTATTCCACTGTGGTCTGAGAAAATGCTTGATATGATTTCTATTTTCTTGAATTTGAAGAGACTTTTCTTATGCCCCAACATATGATCTATCTTTGAAAATGACCCAGGTGCACTAGAGAAGAAAGTATATTCTGTGGCTTTGGGATGAAATGTTCTGAAGATGTCAATTAATTTCATCTGGTCTAGTGAGTCATTTAGGATTGATGTGTCTTTGCTGATTTTTTGTTTAGAGGATTTTTCTAGTGGTGACAGTGGGGTATTAAAATCTCCTACTATGATTGTATTGCTGTCAATCTCTCCCTTAATACCCTCCAGAAGTTTTTTTTGTATTTAGGTGCTCCTATATTGGGTGCATATATGTTTACCAGAGTTATAGCTTCGTGTTGGATTGTTCCCTTTAGTATTATGAAGTGGCCTTCTTTATCTCTTGTTATGTCCTTCACTTTGAGGTGTAATTTGTCAGATATAAGTATTGCAACCCCAGCTCTTTTTTCATTTCCATTTGCCTGAAATACCATCTTCCATCCCTTCACCCTCAATCTGTGTGCATCTCTTTTTCTGAGGTGGGTTTCTTGTACACAGCAGATATGTAGATCATGTTTTCTTGTCCATTTGATTACCCTATGTCTCTTGATTGGAGCATTTAATCCATTTACATTTAAAGTTATTATTGATAAGTATTTATCCGTCGCCATTTTTAGTCTTTAGCCAAGAGTTCCTTTTTCACTTCCTATTCTTTTTATTACAGCAGACCCTTTAACATTTCTTGCATTGCTGGTTTGGTGGTAATTTATTCCCTCAGTCCTTTTTTGTCTGTGAAGCTTCTGATTTCACCTTCAATTTTGATTGAAAGCCTTGCAGGGTACAGTATTCTTGGATTCAGACCCTTCCTTTGCATGACTTTGTATATTTCATTCCATTCTCTTCTGGCCTGATGAGTTTCTGTTGAAAAATCAGTAGCTAGTCTTATGGGGGTTCCTTTGTAGGTAACTTTCTGTTTCTCTCTGGCTGCTTTTAAAATTCTTGCTTTGTCCTTGCTGTTTGCCAATTTAATTATAATGTGCCTTGGTGTCGGTTTTGTGGGGTTCATTTTGCTTGGTATTCTGTGAGCTTCTTGGATTTGTGTGGGTTTTTCCTTTCCTATACTGGGGAGATTTTCTGTCATTATTTCTTCAAACAGGTTCTCTAATCCTTGTTCAGTTTACACTCTCTCTGGAACCCCAATTATGCGAATGTTGTTGTTTTTTTCGTGTTATCCCAAAGTTCCCTTAGGCTCTCCTCTTGCTTTTTAATTTTTTTTTCTAGAAGCTGCTGTACTTGGTGTATTTTTTCCTACCATGTCTTCTAGCTCACTGATGCGGTCCTCTGCTTCTTCTAGTCTGCTTTTGATGCTTTCTTTTGAGTTCTTTAAAGAAGTGATGCCATTTTTTATTTTTTTGTGTATTTCTTCATGCTTCTTCATTTCCTCTTGGCTCTTACTCAGATTGTCGATTTTGTCTTCCATTCTTTTCATCCACCTTATGACCATTTCTCTGAACACTTTCTCTGGCAGGCTTATTTCTGCTTCTATTTCGTTTACTTCCTTTTCTGGTGATACCTGCCTACCTGTCGTATGCGGGCTGTTTCTTCTTCTGCTCATGGTTTTTCTTCTCCGGGTGTTTGGTTATGTAGTTCTCTCTCTTACATTGATTCAAAGGCACAAACTACAACATGACCCGGTACAGCACACAAGGCACTGAACAGAAATATATTCATGATGTTAATAATCACCAATAAGGTGACCACCAATGAAAGACAAATTAGGGGTAAGTACAGAAAGAAGAAGAGGAAAATGAGGGAAAAAGAAAGGAAAGAAGTGCCCAAATCAGATTGGGAGAGGGAGAAAAAAAAACACTAAATGAACAATAAAATAAAATAAAGGAGAAGAAGAAAAAGAAAAGAGAAAGAAAGAGAGAAAAGAAAGCAGATAAGAGAGAAAAGGGGAACAAAATATAGATGTCAGGAGACAACTCCAATAGAACAGTCACTAATCCTAATAAAGGCCAGCAACCAGTACCTAGAGATTAATACAAACTGCAAATAACAACTGGTATCGAGGGAGGCGAGGGAAAAGAGAGGTAGAAAACAAAGCAAGCAAAAAGCAAAATAAAACAAGTAGAATAAGCTAAAACAATCTCACAAAAAAGTTTAAAAAATCGATACAATTACTGTTCAGGCAAATAGGAACAAAAGGACATAGAGAAAAAAAACAACTTTTTGGCTAGTGAAGACAAGAAGAGAGAAGGTTTATATGGCCTTGTAGTAGGGGATTTGAAATTAGATATATAAGTGGGGTGAAATTTTAACCAGGTAAAGAGAAAGAATAGGGAGAATCTAAAGTTGGAAAAGGGAAAGAGAAACAAGACAACAAAATGGGGAAAGTTAGGTGGAAAGTGTTGGCATAAAGGTAGAGTTGAGTTGGAGTAAAATTATGCTAAAGGAAAGTTGAAAATAGAATGTAAAACTCTAATCCCGAAGTAAAATAAATAAAAAACAAAATGACACTTGTTTTTTTCCAAAAAGGTAAAAAAACTAGTAGTAATAATACTAGTTGAAAACAAAAATGTATAATTGAAAAGGTAAAATCAATTGAGGCGGAAAGAAAAAAATAGTCTTTTAATTAAAATATTTAAAAATGAAAAAGAAAAAGAAAAAAGAAATAGAATGGTCCTTCACTTCCACTATTATTCTGCTTGGCACTCCTGTTTCCCATTAAGGAAGGTATTGCAGTTTTCTGTGTTGCACTGTTGACGTTTTAATCTCTTTATTCTTTTGTGGTTACGCGAGAGTCAATTTGTGTGTCATCCACTGCGTGGCAGTGTTTCAGAATTGACCTCTGAGGCAAAGCACAGGACCTCTCTAGGCTGTGCTCAGATCCTGCTACTCTGTGGTTCTCAAAACCGGTTTGTGGGGATTTTGCAGCCGGGACACTGTAATAATTCTCAAGCTATCCCTCTGCCTCAGATAAAAACGAGTCATTTTCCTGAGCTCCCTTTGTCAACAGCTCGGAGAGTTTGCCTCCACACTTAGGGATCATGCCCTGACCACCTCCGCGGACCTCTCCAGAGGCAGCTTTCCCGCAGCACGGTTCCCACAGTGTGCGCATCTCTGTTCTGAGGGGCTGGAGACCTCACCTTATTCCAGGAGGAATCTGACCTTTCTGTGTGCCGTGTGGATCTCTGAATCCGCTGCCCATGTGTCTGTGCCAATTGGAGAGCCGTGTTCTGGGTCCCTGGCTGTTCAGTGAGTAATTCAGTCACAGTGTTCAGACCGCCGCAGACATCCACCTCCCTCGGCAAGATGGCGTGGTCTCCGTGTTTGCGCTGGTGGCTCCGGCCGACAAAAACCCCGCGGCAGTGGGGCTGCCTGGCTGGGAGAGCCCCTTCCAGCAGTTCCCCGCCTTCTCCTGGAGGATAACTGACTCTTAACTTGCCAACAAACACTCCCTGTGCAATTCTCAGCTGCTCTCTCTCTCTGCCCAGTGACAAAGCTCCAGACACGTCCGTCTATTCCGCCACCATTTTTCCCCCCGTTTGATAATTCTTATTACAGTGGTACCTCAAGATACGAATGCCCTAACATACGAGATTTTTGAGATACGAACCATTGAGCGAGCGATTTTTGCTTTGAAATACGAGCAACATTTGAGATAGGAGTAATCGCGCGGATCGGCCGGCTGCACACGACCCACCAGTTTACTGAGACTCGAGCGTCTCATAGTTTCCCACACCTCAAGATTACGGAACAAATTACACTTGTATCTCGAGGTACCACTGTACCTTTACTCTGAGTCCTTGATCTAACAAATTGTTTACTTTTTTTTTGTTCCTTTTTTGGTGATTGCTCTTTTTTCATTTGGCAGGTAATTCTTTGTCTCCCCATTTTTGCTGTTCCTTTGTTTTTGTTTCTATGTGTTAGATTAAACTGCTATGCCTCCCATATTTTGTAGGGTGGTTTTATGTAGTAAGTGTTTTGTGAAACTTTCGAGTCTCTTAGATCTCCTGAGCTGGGTGCTCTAGGAAAGCCCCCTACTTGAGTTATTTGGGCTCTCTTGTTGTAGTTGTGTCTTGAATGTAATTGTCTCATTTGCAGCTAGAGTCTCCTCTCAGGCTGGTTGACTATGTGGCTCAACCCCAACTACATTGAGCAAGCTGTTGTGGAGGTGCTGACCAATCAGAACAAAATTAAACAAAACACAACAAAATCTGAACCAGAATTAATAAAACAGAAACGTACATAGGTCCCCTACAGCACCAATAAAAGCAACTATTAGGAGAGAATTAGGAAAGAGAATAGAGAGCAACAATACGAGAAAAATGAAAAAAAAATTGAGAAACAAAACAAGCACATTTTAAAAACACAAACAAAAACAAGAAAGAAAAGAAACAGAAAAATCTGATTAAAAAATAGACAGAGAACCTAAAGTTTTCCAGAAAAGACCTACAAATGGCCAAAAGGCACATTAAAAAATGCTTGTTACCAAAACTGATTTGGCTCAGTGGATAGAGTATTGGCTGGGGACTAAAAGATCCCAGGTTTGATTCCAGTCAAGGGCATGTAGGGGGTGTGCAGGAGGCAGCTGATCGATGTTTCTCTCTCATCGATGTTTCTAACTCTATCCTTCTTTCTTTTTCTCTATAAAAAAATCAATAAAATACATTATAAAAATAAAAACACAAGAGAAGGGGGCAAAATATCTTAGGTGCAGAGCAAATAAAATAAGAATTAGAGGGAAAGGGAAGGGAACCATTTTAAATAAAGGAGGTGGAAAAGACAAGAAAACTTTTGAAAAGAAAAATAGAGGAGAAAGCAGATGGGCCTAAAATAAGAAAAATAAGAGAGAAAAAAAGTGAATAGTGGAAAAAAAATTGCGTAGGAAAAGGGAAGATGAAAATTAGATATATGAACGAAACAACAAAGACTAGAATAATACATAAAGCAGATAGATAAAGAAGATTAATTTAAAAATGGAAAAAGAAGAAAGGGAAAATTAAAAAGGAGAGGAAAAAAAAGGGGGGGGGGGCGGAGTAAAAAACAACAACACAACCACCCTGAAGTGGCTTTTGTTTCAGCCAAGTTTAGTGTTCCCTGGGAGCTCACTTTGGATCCCAGTCTCTATCTCGTCTGCCAATTCTGGGCTTCCTGTTAGTTACTTAAGTGGTAACCACTGTTAGGTACTATCTTTTGCTTTCAGCAGCCTGCTTGATGTTCCTAGTGATCCACCAATCCACCACCACTTGTGTCTGTCTCCACAGGCCTTCGCTGCAAGCAGGAGGTGCCAATTTGCCCTCTAAAGTAGGTTTAGCAGCACAGGGCCCAGGGCTGGGTCAGCACACTTCCCCTGGTTCCTCAGGCTTCACCTCTGCCTGCCTTTGCCTACTAGCCAGCTGTCAGTCTTAATCACCCAAACGTTATTAGGTGGGAGAAGTGATATTTAGTTTTCAGAGAATATGGTGGGTGTGTTTCCCTGTGCCAGAAATAGTCCTCAGCCAGTGGCCCAAATTATTATTCTGCCCTTGTCTCAACATAGGTCCTTGTATGGAGACCAATGGCGTAGGCTGGAAACCTAGAGTTTTTATCAGTTCTCCCGTGAGGGGCAAGTATCAGTCTGGTTCCCTGAGTAGTACAGATAGCCTTTTCCCCAATCCAGTCATTGAGGGCTCCTTGAGACTGCTCTTTAATAGGCAGGCCCCTTTCCTCTTTTCCCCCCTTTGGAATGAAATGTCTGTAGTCTCCTACATTCTATATGCTGTTGGTCATATCCTCATAGTACTTTTGAGTGTGTTCTCCATACCGATATTAACAGTGGCAAATTGGTCAAATCAGATTCCAGTTTGACCAACCTCTTCTCAAGCCTCTGCCCTACATTCTATATGCTGTTGGTCATATCCTCATAGTACTTTTGAGTGTGTTCTCCATACCCATATTAACAGTGGCAAATTGGTCAAATCAGATTCCAGTTTGACCAACCTCTTCTCAAGCCTCTGCCGTTCTTGGCTCCAGGGAGGCCACTGCTGCCTCTGTCCATCTCTACAAATTAGACTTCTTGTCCTTTAAAAGTTGATTTTACTGCCTTTAATTGATATGTCTTCACACACTGCCCTGAACAATTCCGTTGAACCACTCTCTATATCAGGGGTGGGGAACCTTCTTTCTGCCAGGAACCATTTGGATATTTAAGACATAATTTGCAGGCCACACAAAATTATCAACTTAAAATTATCCTGTTTCATTTGGTCAAACATTTCATTAATTCATCCCTAATGCCTTGGCAGGGCCAGACCAAATTATTTCACAGGTTATATGTTGCCCATCCCTGCTTTATATGCTAATAATTTGAAGACCTCTACCTTCCCACCAGTACCTCTCTCAGCTCTCCATCATCTTCCATCCCATTATCCAAGGGATCAACTAACATACTATCTGATTAGGACCCTTCCCTCTCTAACACTCTTCTCATCACCTTCAGTGTTAAACCCAAGTTCCCTGCTATGAATCAAGACTCTTGCTGGACCTGGTTGGAACTGGAGAGCCTTATGCTTAGTGAAATAAGCCAGTCAATGAAGGAGAAGCATCACATGATCTCACTCATTTGTGGATAATAAAGAACATTATAAACTGATGAACAAAAGGATAGATACAGAGGCAGTAAAGCCTCAAACAGACTGAAATTACAGCAGGAAGATTAAAGTTAGGTGAAGTAGATAACAGATAAATCAAAGGACTTGTATGCATGCAAGACTCTTGCTGGTCCAGTTCCACAATTACTCCAGCCCTATCTTGCCTTCCTTCCTTGCAGTTCTAACTCTAACTTGGGCCCTCAACTCTCAGCTTTGACCTCTGCCCTAACAGCCCTTTTCCTGTTCTTCTTCTTCTTTTTTAATTAAATCTTTATTATTCAGATTATTACATTTGTTTCTCTTTTTTCCCCTCCATAGCTCCTCTGCACCCAGCTCCCACCCTTCCCTCTACCCTTACCTTCCTCCCGTTGACCTCATCCATAGGTGTATGATTTTTGTCCAATCTCTCCCTGATACTTCACGCACCCTTTTCCCCTGAGAATTATCAGTCCACTCCCTTTCTGTGCTCCTGATTCTATTATATTCACCAGTTTATTCTGTTGATCAAATTTTTAATTCACTTAATTTTTAGATTCACTTGTTGATAGATATGTATTTGTTGTTCATAATTTTTTGGCTTTTACCTTTTTCTTCTTCCTCTTCTAAAAGAATACCTTTCAGCATTTCACATAATACTGGTTTGGAGTTGATGAACTCCTTTAGCTTTTTCTTATCTGTGAAGCTCGTTATCTGCCCTTCAATTCTGAATGATAGCTTTGTTGGATAGAGTATTCTTGGTTGTAGGTTCTTGCTATTCATCACGTTGAATATTTCTTGCCACTCCCATCTGGCCGGCATCGTTTCTGTTGAGAAATCAGCTGACAGACACATGGGTGCTCCCTTGTAGGTAATGAACTGTTTTTCTCTTGCTGCTTTTAATATTCTCTCTTTGTCTTTTGCTCTTGGTATTTTAATTATGATGTGTCTTGGTGTGGTCCTCTTTGGATTCCTTTTATATGGGGTTCATGTGCTTCCTGGACTTGTAAGTCTATTTCTTCACCAGATGTGGGAAGTTTTCAGTCATTATTTCTTTAAATAGGTTTTCAGTATCTTGCTCTCTTTCTTCTTCTGGTGGGAATTCTGATGTTGGTACACTTGAAGCTGTCCCAGAGGCTCCTGACATTATCTTCATATTTTTGGATTCTTCTCTCTTCTTGCTTTTCCAGTTGAGTGTTTTCTGATTCTTTATATTTCAAATTTTTGACTTGATTCTTGCCTTTCTCTAGTCTGCTGTTAGGACTCTGTATAATATTTTCTATTTCAGTCAGTTTAATTTCTAGTTGGTCCTTTTCCATCTCTAGTTGGTCCTTTTTCATCTCTAGTTGGTCCTTTTCCATCTCTAATTGGTTCTTTTTCATCTCCAGTTGGTTCTTTTTCATCTCCTCTTGGGTCTCACTAAATTTATCGAATTTTTCTAGCATATTCTTGAAAAACCTTACAAGCGTGGTTTTGAACTCTATATCCAGTTGTTTTTTTTTTCCTCCATTTCTTTTGTTTGTGATCCCTTTCCTTGTCGCGGCATTTTCACTATGCCGAGAGAACTTCTGTGTTGGATTCAGCCTTATGATACAAGACTTGCAAAACTGCAGAAGCCTCTCTGTTGAGCTTGGGATGGGTGGAGTCTCAGGGCTTAAGGGACCGCCTTGCCTTCCAGTCATCCCCGTCCTCCATGGCCCCTGAGTCTCACGTGACTGGGTAATCACTGGAACAGTCCTGTGCTCACACTCAAGGTCTCTCGCAGTGCCTCTAGACCACTTCCTTTCTGGGTCCCCTGTGCTCCCGGACCACATGAGTCTGGGTCTGCAGGGTTTCGCCTCAAACTGGGGTTTAATGGACTTAGAAGTGGCACAGTTGGGAGGGTCTGTCTCCCACCCACTCGCGAAAGCCAGCGGCACAATCAGAAGCTGGTCCTCTGCACGCAGATTTGGGGTTTAGTGTCGTAAGATAAGGGGTTCAATGCCGTTGGGAGTCTCCATCTCCCTCCCGCCAGAGAAAGCGAGCCAGGTTCTCTGGCACCCGCTCTCTCCATGCGCGCTTCTCTGTACCTCAGCTTTTTGCAGGTCCTCTGGGTCTCTGTGAACCCATCTCTTTCCTTCTAGTCGTAGAATTTCCACACAGCCAGCTTTCCTGTGGTTCTGGATGATGTCCGTTCTGTCTTTTAGTTGTAGTTTTGAAATTGTCGTGCGAGGCAGCAGTGTAGGTGTTTACCTATGCCGCCATCTTGGATTCCCCCTCTCCTTCTTCTGAACAGATGCACCTGAGAACCACATTTGCCAGGAAGCATTCCCTGGCTGCCATGCAGGGTCAGCTGTCTAGGTGTTTCTTTGCATATTTATCCCCCAAATGAGTCCTTGAAAGATATTTCATTGACACCCCACTGCCCCAAAAGTCATTGGGATGCGATGCTTGTGGAATAAATGTTGAGAATGACTAGAGATTTTAAAAATTCCCTTTCATTCAAATGTTCATTAAGGTCTTATATTAACCTCCAGGTATGAAGAATGGAAAACCATCATCAGCTCACCATCTGTTTCTCTGAGAGGTCCAAGGTGTTATGAGAATATGGAAAAAGAGCAGATTAAATTCAACTAAGAAAATTGGAAAATTTAAGATATTGGCTTGAATTGGGCCTTAAATATAGTGGGCCTTCACTAAGTTGATACTGATTTTGGGAAAGAGCACCCTGAGCAGAGCTTAATTGCAGTCCATGCAGGGCACATCCCATTGTGGGGTGACTGAGGCTGCACAGAAGGGAAGATGGTGAAGAGGTGTGGGGACGGTACCAGGAAGGACCACATCATGCACACCTCTGAAAGCAAAGCAGAAGACTGGACTCTTCCTGATGTGAACCCCCAGTGTGAGGAAGTCCGAGGAAGCCTGTGCCTCAGCACCCCAATTGGGTAGGAATGAAGCACTGCAGAGGAGGTGGGAAGGTAGGAAAGGTAGGGATGGATGACTTTGTCAGTCCTCATAAGGATAGAGTTCACTGTACTACAAAAGCCTGGACAGTAGTACCAAGGGAACAGCAATGATGAGAAACTTGAAGTCTAATTTGAGTGCGTGTCGGAATGTAAGCAGTGGAATCTGTAAATGTAAGGGTCTTGGTGTCAGAGACACTTGGATTTTGTAGGCAGCCCCCAGTGCCTCTCCCGTTTGCACATAACACATATATTAGTGTTGATGATTGAATCTGCCTCTCTCCCCAAAATGTAGCAATGAGAAGGAAATTAGGGTTGTGTGCACACCTCCAGCAGGGTTGCCTGTACCTGAGGCCTCCATGCTCTCCTATTGCTCCCCTCATCCTTCTGGTTACCCCAATAGAAGTCTTGGAATTCCTGATGATTCAGACAGGAAATGTACCTCTCAGCTTTAGAATGTTCCAGTGGCAGGTCCTCCAGTTGAACCATGAACCACCCTCTTCAGGGCAACATGTCCTCCCTCAAGTCCTCTCCTTTCAAATGTGTTACCTCCAGGTATTACTCACTTCTAAGACATGGACACCCATACAGCAAATCTCTTTAGGCAAAACTATCTTAGCTCTTTCCCACTGTGTAAATGGCACATAGATAGCATTGAGTAAATTCGTTATTTCATGAAGATAGCATTTCTAGACTCTTTTCTGCCCAGCCGTCCTAGTCATCAGTGTCTGAAGATGTTTGGCCCAAGGAGAAGGACTCATGTACCCTCTTTACCCGTCCAGGGCGGTCCATCCTCTTTGGGCCTCAGTGGCCTGTCTCCTCGATGGAGAATGTTCTTTAATCCTGTCACGCCCTTCCTGGCCCCAATACCAGCCCAGCAGTATCATCCACTTCACTCCTCCTGCAACAGCCTCAGCTGTCCCTTACCTACTCCACCCCTCCCATTCCCTGCTGCTCCTGCCCCCTTGCCTAGATAGTTCCAACATCTTAACTGGAAACTTAGCAACCTGGTTGATGCATTTAGTCATTAATAGTGAGGACTAGTCCACAGAACCAGTCACTTGAAGGACCTATTCAAGGCACAGGGGTCAGAGGAGCACTGGCCAGGCCTTCCTGGGACGCCTAAATTACTGCAGCCTCACTGCTGCCAGGAGCACACAGTAAAAGAAATGGAGGAGAAACCATACACACCTCAAGTTCTAGGATTCAGAAACTTTTAAGCACCCATCAATTTTTCCATTTCAAGCTCCCATTGGTCAGCACTTTGGGGGCCTTCCTGGACTGGCACATGGTAGGTCTGCAAATGGGGGTGTTGCTTGAGTGGTTGGAGAAGTCCTATCTCTGATTCTGAGATTTTAGGGTCCCTAGCACTCAGCTCCAGAAGAAAGAAAAACATTCGTAAGACAATTTCACAAGTTTTAAATGGGCAGACTAAAGGAAATGAGAATTTGGAGTCATGGCAATTCTGTGAGAAAGGGGGATAATCTCACCCTCTGAAAAGAGAGACTAAGGAGGAGTCCTAGGTCCCCATTAATGGCTTCCTTGCTTTGCAGAGTAAGAGGTAGAGGACAGAGAGGGGCCTGGGGTTTCTCTGTTCCCCACAGGGAGTACCAGACCCTCTGCAGTGTGGCAGCAGGCTGTATACAGGAGTTTGATACTTGGTCCTTGGCATCTGACCTGAAAGTAGGAAGGCCTGGATCAGGATGAAGATGACAAAGTTTAAACCATCCTGCACTTTTCAAATGTCCCAGACTGGCCAGGCCTGCTATTCCCTGATGTCACTTCAGCATCTTCACAGAGGAGGGCACCTGGACCCTGACAGATGGACACGGGTGGCCTTCTGGACAGGTGTCTCAACGCCGCCTTTGCTCATGGCTGTTTCAGCGGGCAGGTGACCAATGTCTATATGGTCTAGTGCCCAGGTCAGCTAGCCCCATTCAGAGATGCCTGTCCTGGGGGCCTGCCTGGGCAGTGCCTTGGTAGTGTGATCTTTTCTGAGGCTGCAGAGCCTGGTGGGATGGAGCAGAGACGGTTCTGCTCAGGGGTGGCCCCTTGGTGTGGGATTCTGGCACAGAGATGGTGTCTGATCGCACTCACTGGCTGTGTGGGTCACCTGTTGGTGGATGTGCACAGTGTAGAGGTTATTTTCCTAAGGGCACTAGCTAAGAGCCTGATTTTAGGGAATAGCCCGAGGCCAGCTGTAAAGTCTTTGGGATCTGTAGATCCGAGGCTCACATGGACATTACCTGGGATTAAGTGTCCGGCCAACCTTCCCGCTCCGTGTGAGTGGTAACCTCAGCACTTCCTAGGTGGCACTCCCTCCACCTGAGTTTGCATTAAGGCTGGGGCCCTCTAACCCTATGCGCAGTGACTGGAGCTGTTCACGGAACCCAGGGCACTCTGACCCGGTGTGTGAAAGCTGGCAGTGATTCCAAAGGCACTGCCCAAGCTTGCACTGATCCTGCCTCTCCCCGCAGGCTGTCCTACGACCCCACCCGCTACCCTCGGCTCCTGCCGGAGGCCTACTGCCTGTGCCGTGGCTGCCTGACTGGGCCACGCGGGGAGGAGGACCTCAGCCTCCGCAGTGCACCCGTGTTGCTGCCCACGGTAGTGTTGCGCCGCACTGCAGGCTGTGCGGGGGGCCGCTCTGTCTACGCTGAGGAGTATGTGGCGGTGCCTGTGGGCTGCACCTGCGTTCCCGCCCCTGACCACGACGCGCCAGCCGCCACCGAAACGGACCGTGGTGGAAGAGCGTAACCAGGACCCCGGCCACGAGGAGTGGGACAGGGACCTACGCAGGCCTTTCCGTTCAGGAGCAGGACAGTGACCTGGGCAGGTCTTTTCGCCCGGGCACCCCGCAGAGGAACCTCTCCGTTGTTAGGGCTTCTAGGCGGAGTCAGCGCCCAGCTGGTGGGACTGGAAGGAGCTGGCTTCGGCAAGGACCAGCCGCTGGGACAGGACGGGCCACCAACGCCCCTGAGGCTGCTGACCCCGCCCCACCGCACAGCGTTAGGGTATGCAGGTGGCACCGCTACATGTAAGCAGGCCACACGTAGGTAATAGATGAGTTTTAAACTTCTTATAAGCATAAATAGCTACTTATTTTCAATAAGGGCAGAAACTATTTCTATATTAGTGATTCTTAATATTAAAAAATGTTACTTGCATGCTTTATTAATCTTGTTTTCACTTCTGCTACCTTGTAGAAAAAGCACAATTGGAATCCTCAGATAAACTTTACTGGGTGCTATGTCCCGAGTCTCTGCAGCCAGCCTGTCCCTTACTGGCACAACCAGATGGACAGGGTAGAGCCCCTCGTGCCCAACTGTCAGGTGTCAGTCTCCAGAAGCTGCTATAGGAATAAAAGGGAAGGTAATAGGCTCAGGGTACCCCAGAGCCATCCCAGAAATCCTAATCTTGGGTTTATTTACTAGTGTATCAATGGCTGCAGGCTTGCTGAATTTAAAAAAAAAATTTTTTTTTCACTTTTCAAAGTCAGTGGGGCCAATTTGTAGGTAAGAGGTGATGAGATAAAAGGCGACAGGTGGGACATGACCTCTTTTCCCATTCTCAAGAACCTAACTTGGCTGTTCTGGTACTAGTCTCAAATGAGGGGAACATGAGCTTACAATTTCCAGAAAGCAGTATTGAGCCTCTTTTTCTATATGTTTCAGTGTGAGCTGAATCCTTACTTCTTTGGCCTGGAAGTTTGTCCCTGAACATGATTTGTAAAAGAGGTACTTTGTAAATCTTTAGATTGGTTGCTGGTGAATATTGCTTGTGTGTATTTCTCATGGGCTCAACTAAGTTTTAGAGGAAACAATATGTTTATTAAAGTCTTTGTCTTAATTTTATGGTGGAAGTTTAAGATTATTTGTCTTAGATCAAGTAATCACAAAGTCAATTTTTCTGCTCTCCTCTGACACCCTACCCAAGCCGAGAAGTGCCCTTTCTTCATGTGTTTCACTCTCCAAGTTTCAGCTGCCATATAAGTATACAGTTTTGGCTGCCTGAGTCACCATCAGTCTTCATTTGATCTGGGCACAAGGTTCACTGAGAGGGCTTGCAACTTTTATTATCTGTTGACAAAAGTTGTGCATGAAAACACCTTGCAGAACAGAATCAGGATTTTCCAAGTAGCTGTGGATAATTCCATGTAGTTTGGGATTTTTTTTAAATAAAGGTAGCCCTAGTAGTGGTATCTCTAGAGTATGTTGTCCAGAAACAGTAGGTTCAGAGCAACCTTTTGTTGCTAGTTGAGATAATAACAACAATCCATTGCCCTGGCAGGCACCTCAGTTGGTTAGAGCAGCAGTTGCCAACGGGTGGTCCATGGACCACTGGTGGTCCATGAGGTCCTAAAGGCTGGCGACTGCTGGGTTAGAACATTGCCCGAATATTAGGAAGAAACTGGCTTTTCATTCTAAGATTATAAAGGCAACTTTTGTACTTTTTCTCTGAATGGCACCTTCATCCACTTACCTATTTATTGAGCACTTGCCCTGTTCCAGGTGCTGAGTTCCTGGAGCCAGCTGTGAACTACACCAACTCTGCACTCAGATGAAAGTGGAAACTGAATTGGCTGTCAGCACGCTGGGCATGCTCAGGCCTCTGGTCACCTCACATACCTGCCCCAGCATCAGAGCTAGTGTACTCATCTGTAAAATAAGGTGGTGCCATCCACCTCACAGGCATTGTAATGGCTGATCACCATTGTGAAGCACCTAGCAGTCTCTGCCCACACAGTAGGCAGTGAAAACACACTGCCCCAGTGACTCACAAGTTACCCTGAGAATAAGTAGTATCCAGCTCTTATGTGAAGTGTTTCTATTACTTCAAAATGCCTGTTTATTTGTATGTTTGTTTTTAAGTATAAAAGATAAGTTTAAAATGAAATCTATCCATATCCTGGCCAGGTAGATCAGTTGGTTAGCACCATCGTTCCAATATACCAAGATTATAGGTTCAATCATTGGTCAGGGCACATACAGAATCAACCAGTGAATGAATGCATAAATGAGTTGGACAACAAATCCATGTTTCTCTCCCTTCCTGCCTCCCAATCTCTCTCTCTTGAAAATCAATAAATAAAAATTGAAATAAATAAAAATGAAATCTATCCCTAGAGAGCGATTAGAGATAATATATTGAAATTAGAGGGCAGTGATCCATCATGGGGAGATACTGTTTCAATGAAGTTTATTGAACAGAATTTTGTTCTCTTGTTAAAATTAAAGTTTTTTTATTTTGGAAGGGAAGGGGTTAGTATTGTGTTTTAACGATAACTAGGGAAATGTATTGGCTAAGAATTATGCCACCAAAGTTCAAGGACATCTTTTTCTCCTGATCCTGGTAACATTGTTAACATAGTTGTATCTTGTTGATCTGGGCAAGTATAGTGGCAAAGGATTGTAAATTTCATAGCTTCTTCCTCCTACTTTTCCTTCAAGTAATTCCGTTTTGAGAGTTTCATGGCAACTCTCGCAATGGAGATACCTTACTGGTCTCTGAAGATTTTTTCCAACAGACAATATTTCTGTTATATGCTTATTTTGTGAAAAATGCAATCATTTGGGAAGAGCCCTCAAAACTGTCACCTGCCAGATGTTCCACATTTAGAGGCCAACGACCCAGACTTCTGGTAGGATTGCGTTTCTTTTATTAAGGCAAAAGGGACAAGAGGTCAGTTTTAGGAACTGGTTCATGCTCAGACTGCTGAAAGGAAATGAACCAGCATGGATTCTCATCTGAAATGGGGTTTCACTTCACCGCACATTTCATCTGCTCTTGCACACAGCTGCATAACAACATGGAAATCTCTGAGTTGCTAACAGAACTGCAATTATTATCCTTCCTCTTTCTACTCACATTATGGTTATCCTGGTGCAAATGCAAACTTTTGAATTAGGAAGAACTTACAAAGATGTCTATTAATCATACTTTGATTTTTGCGGTTCTATGGTAAAAATGTCAGAACTGAGGACACCTCCTAAGAACCCCCTGCTTACAAACAGACTTGAGAGTATCGCCCAGCCTTCCTTGCCATTCAACAGCTGGTGGCCATGCACACTCTACCTGCCTGGAGGGAGACAGACAGGAACACATCCAGGCGTAAATCAAGCTTTTCAGGTTGCCAGGATACAGCTACAAGTCATTCTTAAAATCCAGACACCAATCAGAAACAAATATGGGCTTGTTAAAATGGAATCACAAGCTCTGGCCAGGTATCTCAGTTGGTTAGAGCATCACCCTATATGCCAAGGTTTATGCTAAGGTTGTGGATTTGATTCCCAGTCAGGACACATACAAGGAACAACCAACAAATGCATAAATAAATGGAACAACAAATTTGTGTGCGTGTGTTTTTTTTTCTCTCTCTCTTTTCCCCTCTGTCTCTAAAGTCAATTTTAAAATACACGAAACTGGAATCACGAAGAGTCCAAAGCAAAAAAGACATGTTGGCTGCTTATTAAAATGCATTTTTATGTGAGTAAAGCTTTGCCTCTTCCCTCCTCTATCACCATGGAGAAAAGGTTTCCCTCATTTTAAAGGCTAGATTTATAGACAAACTAAAATTGTTATTTCTATATTGCTCCTTGCCCACCATTCTTAAATTACACATTACATTTCTACACATGATTTGTTATAGTATATGTTACCTGCTTAGTTAATTTTTAGCAACCTTGAGGAAATATTAACGTAGGGGTTATTTTTTAAAAGAACATTTACTGAATATTTAACATCTTAGGTTAATGATAAAAATACACTACAATGACAAAAATATAAGTGTCTCAAAAATACTGAGTGATCTTTTTTTAATTATTATTTTTCAGTTCTTACCTGAGGACATTTTTTTCTGTTGTTTTTAGAGAGTGGAAGGGAGGAGGAGGAGGACAGAGAAAAACATTGAACCTGCAACCCAGGTATACATCCTGGACAGGAAACCAAACCCAAGACCACAGGCTGACACTCTAACCACTGAACAAAGCCAGCTAGGACAATACTGAGTGATCTTTTAAGTGTGATGGCCAAGTGCACAGCTTTTCAACCCACTAAAAAAATAAAGAGGAGAATGTCACACAGGGTCCTGTCCTGTATTATATATACACTGTCTACATTTACACATCATGGTCAAGTTGAGAGTCATAATTCACGTAACAGCGAAACTCATTTGCCAAGGTCCGGGTGTGCTTTGGAATAAATTTGCACATCTTCACTCCAAGAAGTTTTGCTGCCTCTTCCTCCATGACAGCACCTGAAGAGAACAGACCTGATGAACCAGAAGATAAATACAACCATGTACCCTGGGCTCTGGCACAACATGACAATATCACTCAGCAAATGAGGGTGGAGGTCAGTTCTTGTATTCTTTACTTTTCCAACTTTTTTGAAGTTTACTTACTTTCTTCCTTTTCTTTCTTATTTAATAAATAGTTTTCCTGATTGTGCAAAGCTAAGATACTTCAAGTGTCTTAGAAATAGATTATAACCTACTAAGTAATACAAGGAAAGCAAAAATAAGTATTAAAAATTGGTGATGTTGTAACATGGAAACCCGCACCTGAACCCTATCTGTTCACATTAACCAATGTCACCCCAATAAATTTAATAAGTAAATAAATAAAAAAACACTGGTGTTGCCTTGGCTGGGTAGCTCAGTTGGTTAGAACTTTGTACTGTACACTAAAGGCCGGAGATTAGATTTCTGGTCAAGGCACATAACTAGATTGTGAATTTGCTCCCTAGTTAGGTACATATGGGAGGCAACCAATCAATGTTTATTATATTGATGTTTCCCTCTCTTTCTCTCTCTCTTCCCCTCCTCCCTCCCTCTTTCCCTCTCTCTAAAATCATTAAGAACATATCCTTGGATGAGAATTTTAAAAAATAATACAAATAAAATAAAATATTGTAATGCCTTTAAAAAAGAAAGAAAAAACCTGGTGTTTTCCACTTTGATCAAGAATCCCCTTTTCAGACCCCTCTTGTATTGCTGGTGGGAATGCAGACTGTGGGAAACAGTACGGTGTTTCCTCAAAAAATTAAAAATGGAACTTCCATTTGACCCAGTAATCCCACTTCTAGGAATATATCCCAAGAAAACAAATACCAATGAGAAAGGATATATGCACCCTATGTTCATCACAGCACAATTTATAATAGCTAAGATCTGGAAACAGTCAAAATGCCCATCAGCAGATGAGTGGATTAGAAAACTGTGGTATATCTACACACTATGCTGTTGTAAAAAAGAAGGAATTCTTAACCATTTGCAACAGCATGAATGGAACTGGAGAGCATTATGGCAAGTGAAATAAGCCAGTCAGTGAAAGATAAATACGACATGAACTCATTTGTGGAATATAAAGAACATTATAAACTAGAACAAAAATAGATAGAGGCAAAGAAGCATAAAACAGACTATCAAACTACAGCAGGAAGGCAGGGGAGGGTTTGGGGGAGGTAAGAGATCAACCTAAGTTCTTATATGCATGCATACAAGCATAACCAATGGACGCAAGACTAGGAGAGGTGGCGGTGAGGGCATATATGAGGGGGTAAGGGAGGCCAATGGGGAAAAATGGAGACATATGTACTACTATTTGTAATACAATAATATCTACTCTTGTAAACTCATAGGGATATATTCACACCAACCTTTGGATGACCAAACTATTTTTCCTTAGCCCCCCATCTTCATCCCACTGCCTGTCTTGCACTGGCCACCGATGTGGATATCACCCCAGATGCTGCCAAGCATCTGTCCCTTGATGCCTATGGTAGCAAGTGCTACACAGATAGGAACCCAGGACTCATCCTGGATTCTCCCCTTTCTCACTTCCTACATGCAGAGCACAGCACATTTTTTCAGTTTCCTTTCCAACCTCATCCAGGGCTACGTCCACTCATCCCCATAAATCTTTTTGGTACAAAGTAAAAGTGAACTTTTTTGGACAAACTGGATCTTGTTCCTCTGGGGGTGGACACTAAAAGAAAATGCCAACTCTCAACTAGCTGTTGTCTGGGGTTCCCTCATCAGACTCCCCTTGAGGCTACTTCTATAATGCTCCTCAGCCCAGAGAACTTGTGGATCTGAAGTACAGCCCCCTGATTCTATACCAGCCTGTCTTTCTCTGATTTTTTCATATACTTCTCAAAATTAGGAATTCATTTCTTCTGTTGTATTACATTTTTTAATCTATGCCCTAAAACCAAATGTATACTCCATGAGGTCAGGCAATCTGCCTGTCAGCTGGCACAAAGGGCTAGTCACAACTATCATAATATATAAAAAGCCAGGGCCCGTCACAACCTAAATGACCGGATGACCGAACAACAGGCTACTGGCAGGAGGGAGCCCCATCCCAGCCCCTGCCTGAGCATGGCAGCGGCAGGAGGGAGCTGGGGGGGTCATGTTATTTGCATAGAGAGTCATGTGCCACAAGTGAAGGTCATGTTATTTGCATAAAGCTCTGAAAATTGTTCAAGAGTGATGACTCCATTGATTCAACAGATAATGCTGAAAAGAAAAAATTTCCATTGAATTTCTTAATATTATTCCTTCAAGAATTCCATGTCATAAATTAAAATTGAAAGTGTGTGTAATCATCATGCTACTGAGAAATCTTAATAGTAAATGGGGTCTTTGTAATGATACTAGATTTATTATCAAAAGATTGTGACCTAACATAATCAAAGCTGAAGTATTAACAGGATCTGCAGAAGGAGAGGTTGTTCTGATTTCAAGAATTGATTTGTTCCTGTCTGACACTGGCCTCCCATTTAAATTAATTCGAAGACAGTTTCCTATGATGCCAGCTTTTGCGATGACTATTAATAAATCACAAGGACAAGCTTTGGACAGAGTAGGAATATTCCTACCTGAACCCATTTTCACACATGGTCAGTTATATGTTGCTTTCTCTTGAGTTCAGAGAGCGTGTGACATTTAAGTTAAAGTTGTAAATACTTCATCACAAGGGAAATTAGTCAAGCACTCCGAAAGTGTTTTCACTCAGGGAGATAGTCAATTTATCAGTCATTGTATCAGTGTTATTTTTACATCATGTTTTTGTTGTTTTTATATCATGTCTTTGCTGTTGTTATATCATATTGTGATTATTTAATAAATTCATATAGTATTTTCATATACATTTTACTAATTTTCTTTCATCTCTGACACTTCTATTACAGAGAAAGGGCAAATAGCAATATTAAAATATTTCCTCTAATTAATTCCCACTAGTGAATTAATAAGTAAATACTAGTTGTGTGAACAAGAGTTATATTTTTGACTAAGTCTACAACTCGACAACCAAAAGAAAAGCTCCAGTGCTCAGCCAGGGTGATCTGGGCAGAAGCATGGCACAGGCTGGGTACAGGAGCAGGGGACTTCACTCAGGGCTTGGACACCAGGCTGCCCAGACCAGAGAGGTAGTTATAGTTTTAGTTCTGTGTCAGATTTCAGTATGTCCATCTTAAGAAAATAGTGTATCTCAATCTCCCCAGAAAGAACACTGTTCTGCTATAACAAACCTGACCCAATGCCTAACTTGTAACCTCAGGCAATGCACATTAACTCTACAGATTCAACATCAAGTGCAGAGGCTGTGTTAACTACTGATGATAACCATGATGAATACGCTAGCCACAAGCGACCCCACCCAATGTGTGTCAGGCAGCATTACCAGCCCCATATTTACAGACAAGGAAATGGGGCATAGAGGCATTACAAAGCCTGTTTATGGTCACACAACAAGTGGTAGGTTTAGGATCTGAGTACTAAGATCTTTCAACTCTTGACACCTGAGGCTTGAATATCCACCATTATCAACCTTTAAGAGATTGCAGGCCAGCACCTACCTGTGCACAGCAGAATCTTGCCCTGAGTCAGGTACTTGATGGTTTCTGACGTTTTCCTGAGACATTCCTCAGAAAGATAGGGGGGATCCGCTATGACAATGTCAAAACTATGATAGGCAATATTTGCAGGGAAGTCCAGTGGATTATTGTAATCATAGAAGATAAACTTCTCGCCATAAATGGAAAATCTTCTGTCATACTCAAAGAGGTATACAGCCAGGTCTTCTCTGTACAGCTCTCTAAGTTTCTGGTAAACACTAGGGGTGCTCACACAGGCTACCCTGGAAAACAAAGTGAATATGTGCATAAAGAGCTGGGAGACAGCTTCTAATGTTAGCCAACTTCACTAAACACCAGGGGTTCCATGCACAGACCTTCCTAAGGGAAATAACACTGCAACTAATGTGACAGCAGTAAATTGTGAGAGAAAACAAAATGCCTCACTTTTAAGGAAAAAAAAGTCTGAAATTTGTACGAAAGTGATACATGTGCTCTTTATAATAAGAAATGTAAAATATTAGGAACATATAAAGACAAAATTAGGTAGCCCAAAGTCTAAATTTACCTATTATTTCATGTTCCTTTAACATTTATGTCAAATACTGTTAATCTCAAACTAAATATTTTTTTAAAATATATTTTATTGATTTTTTTTTACACAAAGGAAGAGAGAGGGATAGAGAGTTAGAAACTTAGCTGCCTCTTGCACGCCCACTACTGGGGATGTGCCCGCAAACAACGTACATGCCCTTGACTGGAATCAAACCTGGGACCTTTTATTCCACAAGCCGACATTCTATCCACTGAGCCAAACAGGTTTCGGCTCAAACTAAATATTTTGAAGTTACTTTATAATGTTCATAATCTTGAAAGGAAAACCTCAAATACACCACAAGTAAGTTTCTATTTTGTTGTTAAAGCCAAGAGAAAGAGAATGTGACAAGAGATAAAAGAAACACACATAAAAAGCTGGAAAACAGTGGAGAGTGGTATCTGACTTGACAGGCCCAAACACTAAATCCTGAACTGGCAGCCAGGAAAGCTGAGGCGCAACCTTATCTCTATCACCGAAACCCAAGGCTCAGGATCTACAGATCAGTAACTCAGGAATTGGCTGAAGATCCATGTAGGCAGACAGTAATTCCCAAGACTCTCCTCCTTCTCCCAGGAGACAAAAACCTGGAGGAATGGTCTCTGGATTGGGGGACAAAAAGCGAGTGCCAGCACAACTAGTAATGTGGTACTGTGTGGCAATGACAAAGATTAAGTTAAACCCACTGGATGCTAGGACCTTCAGCCCTCTCAGTAATGTGGTCCTCGGATGATGTCATAACACACATCTAACTTCCCGAAAAGAATTAGAAGACTCTAGTTCCTAGAGCTCTGACGAGCCCCAGAGGAAAAGACTCAGACAAAACGACACTGGAATTCCCTAGGAATAGCTCACGCAGGTCATCCAACTGCAGAGACCAAGCAAGTAAGTTTTGCCATGTGTCACAGCTTTCCGACATAATCTAAGTGGACAGTGAAGGTCAGTGGACATTCAAGGAAAACAATTAATATTAGAGACCAAAAGAAATGAACAGAAAAGGCACATTGTAGTAAGCAGACTAAATGGGGAGAAGAAAACTTTTTTTAAAATCTTGTAATTAATATCCTCAGAAGGATAAACGAGATACAATAATAAATATTCAGTATAATCAATGAATGCAATAGTAAATGGAACAGTAAATCAATGTTCCCCTATCTCCTCCATCCTCTCTTTCTAAAAATCAATCAATAACATTTAAAATAAATAAATATATATTCAGAGACCCCCCCCCCAAAGAGAGTTGTAAATGAATATGTACACTGAGTGGCCAGATTATCATGATCTCTGAAGGCATAATAATCTGGCCACTCAGTATATATATTTTAGAGGCCTGATGCATGAATTCATGCATGGGTGGGGTCCAGCCAGCCTGGCCAAGGGCAGGGGACATGGATGGTTGGCCAGCCTGCCTGCTGGTCAAACTCCTGGTTGAGGGGACAATTTGCATGTTAGCCTTTTATTATATAGGATATACACTGAGTGGCCAGATTATTGTGCGTTCAGAGATCCTAATAATCTGGCCACTCAGTGAATATGATAACAGAAAAGGTAAACTCAGCAGAATGTTTAGAAAATAAAGTTGAGGAATATTCCCAGTAAGTAAGGTAAGGTCCAACATTCAAATAACAGGAGTTCCAGAAAGAGGAATAGAAAAAACAGTGGGGGAGGAAATAGGCTTAAGACAGTTTTCCCAAACTAAAGGAAATGAGATTGAAAGAGCTCCTCATCCAGCACAAGAGGGGAATACTCTATGCCAGGACACATCAAATATTAGGAATTAAAAAAAGAACCCACATTTGCACTGAGCAAGGAAAACACAGGTTTCCTTCAAGAACTCAGAACAGCATCGGATTTCTGAACAGCACCTATGGATACTTGGAGGCCAGGAAGCAATATCCTCAAAACCTGAAATTACATACCCAGCAAAACTATTACAATTGAGAGTATGAGTGGAATAAAGGCATTTTCAGAAATGAAAGATTTTTACAATTCCCTTCCCACATATTTTTCTATGAAAACTATTGAAGGATGGACCCAACCCAGATTAAGGCTGCAAAATGAGAACTGGGGTACAGGAAACTGGAAATCCAAAATAAAAGAAAGGAAAAAGGACTATGAGCATGGGGTTGAAGAAAGAAACCAAGATAATAGCTGCAGCAAAGCTAGAAATCAACCAGTCCAGCTTGGTAAAGACCTAAGGTAATTTTTTTCAAGGAGTTGAAATATTTTTGCATTTATAGATAGAGATATGCATAACTGGGGAAGAATTTGATGGTTAGTAGGTGATTTGAACATAGAAACACATAAAAAATAGAAAACTTATAATTTTTAAATAAGAAAAAAATAAAAGGTTCAGCTATAAGAACATTATGTTTCATAACAATATGAACCTTGTTATATCCAAATCTGGAAATAATACTATTGGGAGCATGGACAGAAAGCATGCACATTTGTGGAAGTGATAAAGGCTGAACCAGCTTTTTAGGATCATTCAATGTTAAATTACATGCATGTAAAGTTTTGTGGATTTTTATCCTCACCTAAGGATGTTATTGATTTACAGAGAGAGACAGTGAGAGTGCAAGAGAGAAAGAAACATCAATTGGTTGGCTCCTGTATGCGCCCTGACTGGGGATTGAACCTATAACCTAGGTATGTGCCCTGACCAGGAACAGAACCCACAATAGATATATGGGACAATACTCTAACCAAATGAGCCACTGGGTCAGGGCTATGCATGTAAAGTCTTGATAAAAATAAAAACCAAGTTAAAAAAAAAAAAAGAAAACGTATATTCTTAAAATTTCAAAAAGTCAAGTATTAAGATTTGTTTTTCTCTTAAAGCAAACTGTAAGGGTATAAAAGTAAGGAGCAGGTTAGCAAATATTAAAGGACAGAGATAAGAAATCCTACAATGAATACATTTCTGGGTGCCCCTAAACTTGTTATTATAGCAGTTCTTATTCCTCATATTCTACAAATCATGAACTACAAATTTTGCATATTATGAATCAGACTTCTTACAAATCATCTCTCATCAAGAAAGGACATTGAAAATATTATTTTAGATTAAAACAAAAGAGAAACAAAATTTGAATCTCACCTTCCACCTTCCCCAACAGCTGCAGTCACTTCCTTAGCAAGCCGCAAAGCAGTTTCCTGACTGTACCAAAATTGGCTCAATTGCTGTGGCAGAGGGGTGAGTTCAGATCATTTTAGAATTAGCATAAATTTGGTTCCTTTAATTTAAACCTGTTCATATACTTATTATTTTCATTTTTCTTCTTAAAATCAATATTTTTTTGGAAATTATTTTTTTAAATTTTATTTTATTGTTTTAAGTATTACAAATAGTAGTACATATGACTAATTTTTTCCCCATTGACCTGCTCCCAGTCTTCGCTACCCTCTAATCCCAGTGTCTTGCATCCACTGGTTATGCTAATATGCATGCATACAAGTCCTTTGGTTGATTTCAAATTAATAAACAAATGGGGATCTAAGATGGCAGGGAGTAGGTAGAAGTTATACTCAAGTCCTCCTAAGACCACACTGGAATTACAATTAAATTATAGAACAATCAACCTGAATAACAAACTGAAGACTAGCTGAAGAGAAGTCTTATAACCAAGGACTTATAGAATAGTCAGATCAAAACTGATAAGAAGGGCAGAGACACAAAAAGGGCTGGCCCTTACCACATGCATCCCAGTCCCAGACAGAGGCAACCATCACCTGTGGATTGCTTTGTAGCTCCTAACAGGCACCTCAGGTCACAGGCAGCATCTGACAATGAACTGCACATAAGTCTCTCCCAAGAGGCCCAGGAACCAACACACAGCTGGCTTCAAACCACAAAAGAGTACCACCTGATTAATTCCACAAAAGGTACATCCAAAGAAGATTTTGGCAACTACCAGACCCTACTGTGACAAATTCTGTTCATATACTTGGTTGGGGTCAATCCTCACAGTCAGACAGCCTGAGGGTCAACCCCACCCACAGTTGGGCCAACAGTATTCAAGAGTCAACTACACATCGTTTCTCGGCCTTTTGGCTAAGATCAAGTGTAGTAAGAGTCAACTACAACAGGAGAACGCACATAACCAAGGCAAAGAACACCTGTGGAGTACCCAGCTCAGGTGATCAGGGAGACTGCACCACTGGGCCCCACAGGATACATAATATATAGGGCCACTCTACCAAGGCTGGGAGACAAAATAGACTACCTAATACACAGAAGCCCCACCCCACCACACAGTGGCAGCTAAAACGGGGAGACAAAGAAGCATGCCCCAAATGAAAGAACAGGAGAAATCTCCAGAAAAAGAACTAACTGAAATAGAGGCAAGCAATCTACCAGATACACAGTTCAAGACAATGGTTATAAGATGCTCAAGGAACTTAGAGGAAGAATGGATGAACTTAGTAGTGAGAACTTCAACAAAGAAATAATAAACAGATAATTTGAAATTTTACAACTTTTGTACCTGATGATGAGAGAGCCACTTTTACTGGTAAAAGCTTTTCAATCTCCACTGTATTTGACTGTTTCTCCTAAAGGAAATACTGAGGATTACAAACAAAGAACATGGCTATTACATCTTCTCCAGCATTCCACTTCTCAGAATGTTATTTTAATTTGAGTATATGAATAAAATCTGTCCTCACACAAATACATATTTGGAAAAGTGAAGAGCATTCTAATAGCTCCTTAGATAATTAATTTTTTATTCTAAAATCATATCAATAAACAGTTTGTCCTCTTAAAAAAAAAAGAAATAATAAACATAAAAGCAACATAGAAACAACAAAAAAGAATCAGCCAGAAATGAAGACTACAATATCTAAAATTAAGACTACACTAGAAGGAATAAACAGTAACATAAAATACCCAATCAAAGCAGCAAAATTAAAAACATTTTTTTTTTAGAGATTGGGCAGCTCCCTCATCCTGAACATGCCATGGTGTCCTCCTTTCCCACACCTCATTCTAAAAGACTTAAGTGAAAGGTTTATTGTTCTAGAAGGACCCCCTTGACTTTGTGATCATTATGTCCTTATTCTTTTCCTCTCCCATGGTATTGTATTCTATATTAAGAACCTGCATTATGTTATGTTGCATATGTTTTCTTTTCCCACCAGATGGTAAATGCCTGTAGTCAGGGATCATTCTCTGCACCTTGACAACCCTAGATGCCAGCAGAGTACCTAATGTATAATAAGAATAAAATAAACATTAGTGGAAGAAAATTATTTTAAATGAGGATAGTTTAATGGGCTTCTGAGACAATATCAAGTATAATAACATACAGGGCAAGAATCCAAGATGGCGGCATAGGTAAACACCTACACTGCTGCCTCCCACAACAATTTCAAAACTACAACTAAAAGACAGAACGGACATCATTCAGAACCACAGGAAAGCTGGCTGAGTGCAAGTTCTACAACTAGAGGGAAAGAGAGGGGCTCACAGAGACCCAGAGGAGCTGCAAAAAGCTGAGGTACGGAGACACGCGCGCGCTGAGAGAGCAGGTGCCGGAGTACCTGGCTGGCTTTCTCTGGCGGGAGGGAAATGGAGAGTCCTAACGACATTGAACCACTTATCTTACAACACTAAACGCCAGATCCAGCCGAAACTCATACGGGGGGAGTTTGGACTGTGAAAAGGGAGAAGTGCACGGAAATTTAGGGGAGTCGCAAAAGATCAAAGGCCTGGTGGCGCGCACGGCACTGTGCACAGGACAGATTGCTGATTGTGCCGCTGGATTTCGCGACTGGGCGGGAGACAGACCCTCCCAACTGTGCCACTTCTGACTCCACTAAGCCCCTGTTTCGGATGAAACCCTGGAGACCTAGACACGTGTGGTCCTGGTGCGCAGGGGAGCCTGAGGGGCAGCGGTCTAGAGACACTGCAGGCACTCGGGCACAAGGATCGCTTCAGCGATTACCCAGTCACGTGAGACTAAGGGGCCGTGGAGGGCGGGGCCGACTGGAAGGCAAGGCGGTCCCTTAAGCCCTGAGACTCCACCCATCCCAAGCTCAACAGAGGCTTCTGCGGCTTTGCCTCTGGCATCATAAAGCTGAATCCAACACAGAAGTTTCCCTGGCATAGTGAAAATGCCGAAACAAGGGAAGGGATCACAAACAAAAGAAATGGAGAAAAAAAAAAACGACTGGATATAGAGTTCAAAACCACGCAAGAATATGCTAGAAAAATTCGATAAATTTAGTGAGACCCAAGAGGAGATGAAAAAGGACCAACTAGCGATACAAAAGAGCCAACTAGAGATGGAAAAGGTCCTACTAAAGATGATAAAGGACCAAATAGAAATTAAACATACACTGACTGAAATAAAAAATATTATACAGAGTCCTAACAGCAGACTAGAGAAAGGCAAGAATCAAGTAAAAAATTTGAAATATAAAGAAGCAGACAACATTCAACTGGAAAAGCAAGAAGAGAAAAGAATCCAAAAATGTGAACATAATGTAAGGAGACTCTGGGACAGCTTTCAGCGTACCAACATCAGAATTGTGGGGGTGCCAGAAGAAGAGAGAGAGCAAGATACTGAAAACCTGTTTAAAGAAATAATGACTGAAAACTTCCCACATCTGGTAAAAGAAATAGACTTACAAGTCCAGGAAGCACACAGAACCCCAAAGAAAAGGAATCCAAAGAGGACTACACCAAGACACATCATAATTAAAATGCCAAGAGCAAAAGAGAAAGAGAGAATATTAAAAGCAGCAAGAGAAAAACAGTTCATTACCTACAAGGGAGCACCCATACGACTGTCAGCTGATTTCTCAACAGAAACGATGCAGGCCAGACGGGAGTGGCAAGAAATATTCAACGTGATGAATAGCAAGAACCTACAACCAAGAATAATCTATCCAGCAAAGCTAACATTCAGAATTGAAGGGCAGATAAAGAGCTTCACAGAGAAGAAAAAGCTAAAGGAGTTCATCAACTCCAAACCAGTATTATATGAAATGCTGAAAGGTACTCTTTTAGAAGAAGAAGAAGAAAAAGGTAAAAGACAAAAAATTATGAACAGCAAATACATATCTATCAACAAGTGAATCTAAAAATTAAGTGAATTAAAAATTTGATCAACAGAATAAACTGGTGAATATAATAGAATTAGGAGCACAGAAAGGGAGTGGACTGATAATTCTCAGGGAGGAAGGGGTGAGGGGGTACAGGGAGAGACTGGACAAAAATCATACACCTATGGATGAGATCAATGGGAGGGAGCTAAGGGCAGAGGGAGGGGTGGGAGCTGGGTGGAGGGATGCTATGGAGGGGAAAAAAGAGAAACAAATGTAATAATCTGAATAATAAAGATATAATTTTAAAAAAAGCAGCACAAATTGGTAGTTAAAAAATAGTCACAGGGATGTAAAGTATAGCATAGGGAATAGTCAACAATATTGTAATAATTATGTATGATTCCAGGTAAGTACTAGACTTATTGGAGAAATCACTTTGTAAGTTACATAAATGTCTAACCACTATGCTTGCATACCTAAAACTAATAAAATATTGAATGTCAACTGTAAATGGAAATAATTGAAAAGTTTCAAATTATAAGAATTGTTAATTCTAGGTAGTGGAATTAGAACTTTTTAAAAAAATCTTTATGGGAGGATATGTTGATTGATGTTAGAGAGAGAGGAAGGGGAAGTAAAAGGGACAGAGAAACATCTATGTGAGAAAGCAACATCAATTGATTGACTCCCAAACATAACCCAGCAAGGGATCAAAACTGCAATGTGCCCTAACCAGGAATTAAACACTCAACCTTTAGGTGTACAGGACAACAGTCCAACCTACTGAGCAACCCAATCAGGTGGAACTAACTTTTACTTTTTTGTTCATATATTTTGTATAGATTACTTTTAGAATCAGAACAGAGTACACAGTATTTAAAAATTAAGCAAAAGGAAAAGAGAAAGATGACTCAAGAATATTGCAGTTCTTAGGTGTCTGACGCTTTCTATTCACAGAAGCACTAAGTTAGAAGAAAAACACAAAGAAGCAAACAGTGGGAAAGAGGCTTTGCATACATGGAATAGTCAAAGAAATTGAAAGAAGGAGAGGGGTGGGACTGGCAGCAGAATAGATGGATGTGTCCTGAACCTTGTCCTGGAGCAGACAAAGGGAACAGCTGAGGGTTGCACTGGGAGTATTTGTTGGGGAGCTAAGGGACAATTATACCCTAGAAGAAGAAGGGGGCTGCTGGATGGGTCTCTCCTGACCAGGCAGCCACCACTGCTGCTGGGTGCCCTCCTGGAGCCGCCAGCTTGGACGCTGAGACTGTACCATCCTGAAGGATATTATCAGGAGCCTGAAAATCTACATCTGCGACATCTACAGAACAACTGCAAACCCCAGAGCACCAGTCCCCAATTGGCACAAACACATAGAATCATAGGAGCTCTACACTCCACCACGGAAAAGTAGGGTTTTGCCTTGGATAAGGAGAGAAAGAATTACATAACCAGACACCGGAGAAGAGAGACCATGGAGAGACAAAGAAATAGCCAGTGTATGTAGAAAAAGCAAGCATCATCAGAAAAGTAAACAAATAGAGGCAAGCAATCTGCCAGAGAAAGAATTCAGAGAAATGGTCATAGGTGGCTGAAAAGAATGGAAGACAAATTTGACAATATGAGTAAGAACCAAGAGGAAATGAAGAAGAATAAAAAAGAAATGAAAAATGACATCACTGCTGTAAAGAACTCAATAGAAAGAATCAAGAGCAGACTAGAAGAAGCAGAGGACCACATCAGTGAGCTAGAAGACAAGGTAGGAAAAAATACCCAAGTACAGCAGCTTCTAGGAAAAAAAATTAAAAAGCAGGAGGAGAGCCTAAGAAAACTTTGGGACACTAAACAAAACAACATCTGCACAAGGAGAGGAAACTGAGCAAGGAATAAAAACCTGTTTGAAGAAATAATGACAGAAAACTTTCCTGATATAGGGGGAAAAAAACACACAAATTCAAGAAGCTCAGAGTCCCAAGCAAAATGAACCCCAAAAGACTGACACGAAGACACATAATTAAATTGGCAAACACCAACGACAAAGTAAAAAGCTAAAAAGTGGCCAGAGAGAGACAGAACGTTACCTACAAAGGGACCCATATAATACTAGCAACTGATTTCTCAACAGAAACTCATCAGGTCAGAGGGGAATGGAATGAAATATACAAAGGAAGGGTCAGAATCCAAGAATACTGTATCAGCAAGGCAATAAATCAAAATTGAAGGTAAAATCAGGAGCTTCACAGACAAAAAAGGACTAAGAGAATTTATTACACCAAACAAGCAATGCAAGAAATGCTAAAGGGTCTGCTGTAAAAAGAAGAAATAGGAAGTGAAAAAGGAACACAGGGGTAAAGAATAAAAATGGCGAAAAATAAGTACCTATCAATAACTTTAAATGTAAATGGACTAAATGCCCACTCAAAAGACATAGGACAATGGATTGGATAAGAAAACACAACCATATATCTGCTGTCTACAAGAAACCCACCTTAGAAAAAAAGACACTCACAGACTGAAGGTGAAGGGATGGAAAAAGGTTTTTCAGGCAAACAGAAATGAAAGAAAAAAGTGGGGGTAACAATACTTATATCTGACAAATTAGATCTCAAAGTAAAGGACATAACAAGAGATAAAAAGGCCACTTCATAATACTAAAGGAAGCAATCCAACAAGAAGAAATAACCCTGACAAACATATATGCTCTCAATACAGGAGCACTCAAATACATAAAAAAACTCCTGGAAGATGTCAAGGGAGAGATTGACAGCAATACAATCACAGTGAGAGAATTTAATACCCCACTATTACCATAGGACAAATCCTCTAAACAAAAAATCAGCAAAGAAACATCAATCCTAAATGACTTATTAGACCAGATGAAATTTATTGACATCTTCAGAACATTTAACCGCCTGGCACAGAATATACATTCTTCTCAAGTAAAAATCGGTCATTTTCAAAGATAGACCATATGTTGGGCAATAGGCAAAGTATCTTCAAATTCAAGAAGATAGAAATCATATCAAGCATCATCTCATATCACAGTGGCATAAACTGGAAATCAATTACAATAAAAACAATCCAAAGAAATCAAACACATGGAGACTAAACATCATGCTATTAAATAATGACTGGGTTACCAGACAGATCAAGGAAGAAATAAAAAACATCATGGCAACAAATTACAATGAAAACACAACAATGCAAAAATCTATAGGACACAGAGAAAGCAGTATTTAGAGGGAAGTTCATAGCTCTTACAAGCCTACTGTACAAAACAAGAAACAATGGTAATAACTTACCTAACCCTACAACTCAAAGAGCTAGAAAGAGAGCAACAAGAAAGGTCCAGTGTAAGCAGAAGGAAGGAAATAATGAAGATCAGACTGGATATAAACGACACAGAGAACAAAGAAACAATACAAAAGATCAACAAAACCAAGAGCTGGTTCTTTGAAAGGATAAACAAGATTGATGGACCTCTAGCCAGGCTCATCCAGAAGCAAACAGAGCCGAAACCGGTTTGGCTCAGTAGATAGATCGTCAGCCTGGGGACTGAAAGGTCCCAGGTTTGATTCCAGTTAATGGCATGAACCTTGGTTGTGGGCAAATCCCCAGTAGGGGGCGTGCAAGAGGCAGCTGATCGATGTCTATCTCATCAATGTTTCTAACTCTTTATCCCTCTCCCTTCATCTCTGTAAAAAATCAATAAAATATATTTTAAAAAAAAGCAAAGAGAGAAGACCCAAATAAACAAAATCAGAAATGAAAGAGGTGAAATAACGACAGACCCCATAGAAATATAAAGGATTGTTTAAAAATTCTATGAACAACTCTATTCCAACAAACTGGACAACCTGGAGAAAATGGACATAGTCCTAGAAAAATATAACCTTCCAAAACTCAATCAGGAAAAATCTAAACATCTCAATAGGCCAATAACTATGAAAGAAACTGAAGCAGTCATCAAAAAACATCCAGCAAAAAAAAGCCCCAGGGCCAGATGGCTTCACAAGGTAATTTTACCAAACATTCAAAGAAGAATTAAAACCTATCCTCCTCAAACTACACCAAAAAAATTCAAGAGGAAGGAACACTTTCAAGCTCCTTCTATGGAGCCAGCATCACCGTAATATCAAAACCACATAAAGACAACACAAGGAAAGAGAATTACAGGCCAATATCCCTCATGAACATAGATGACAAAATCCTCAACAAAATTCTAGCAAATTGGATCCAGCAGTACATCAGAAAGATCATACACCATGATCAAGTAGGATTTATACCAGGAATGCAAGGATGGTACAATATCCACAAATCAATAAATGTGATACATTACATAAACAAATTGAGAGATAAAAATAACATAGTCATATTAATTGATGCAGAAAAAGCATTTGACAAAATCCAACACCCTTTCTTGAGAAAAATGCTCAACAAAGTAGGAGTTGAAGGATCATACCTCAACATAATAAAAGCCATAAATGATAAATCCCCAGCTAACATCATACTCAATGGGCAAAAACTAAAATCATTTCCACTAAGAACAGGAATAAGACAGAGATGCCCACTCTCACCACTCCTGTTCGACATAGTACTGGAAGTATTAGCCATTGCAATTAGACAAGAAGAAGAAATAAAAGGCATCCAAATCGGAAAAACTGTCCTTATTTGCAGATGACATGATATTGTACATAAAAACCCCGAAAGACTCCATCAAAAAACTAATAGAGCCGAAACTGGTTAACTCACTGGATAGAATGTCAGCGTGCAGACTGAAAAGTCCAGGTTTGATTCCAGTCAAAGGCATGTACCTTGGTTGTGGGCATATGCCCAGTATGCAAGAGGCAGGTGATTGATGTTTCTTTATCATCAATGTTTCTAACTCTCTATGCCTCTCTTCATCTCTGTAAAAAAAACAACACAATAAAATATATTAAAAAAACCCTAATAGACTTAATAAATGAATTTGGCATTGTAACAGGATATAAAATTAATGCCAACAAACCTATGGCATTTCCATACACTAATAGTGAACTTACAGAAAGAGAGTAAAAAAGCAATCCCCTTTACCATCGCACCAAAAAAATTAAGATACCTAGGAATAAACTTAAATAAGAAGGTAAAAGACCTATATGCAGAAAACTACAGGACACCGAAAAAAGAGATAGAGGAAGATGTAAATAGATGGAAGAGCATACCATGCTCATGGACTGGGAGAATCAACATCATTAAAATGTCCATACTACCTAAAGCAATCTATAGATTCAATGCACTCCTCCTTAAAATAACAATGGCATATTTCACAGACCTAGAAAGAACTCTCCAGAAACTCATCTGGAATAAAAAAAAGGAACCCAGAGAGGAGAATCCAAGATGGCGGAATAGGTAAACACCTACACTGCTGCCTCGCACAACAATTTCAAAACTACAATTAAAAGACAGAACGGGTATCATCCAGAACCAAATGAAAGCTGGCTGAGTGGAAATTCTACAACTAGAAGGAAAGAGAGGGGCTCACAGAAAACCAGAGGACCTGCAAAAAGCTGAGGTACAGAGACGCGCGTGGAGAGAATGGGTGCCGGAGAACCTGGCTGGCTTTCTCTAGCGGGAGCGAGATGGAGACTTTCAAAGGCATTGAACCCCTTATCCTACGACACTAAAACCCAGATCCAGCAGAAAATCATATAGGGGTGGTTTGGACTGTGAAGGGGGAGAAATGCATGGAAATTTAGGGGAGTCGCAAAAGATCACAAGTCTGGTGGCGTGCACAGCACTGCACGCAGAGGACCAACTGCTGATTGTGCCTCGGGATTTCACGAGTAGGTGGGAGTCAGACCCTCCCAACTGTGCCACTTCTAACTCCATTAAACCCCAGTTTTGGTTGAAACCGTGGGGACCCAGACTCATATAGGCCTGGAGCGTAGGGGAGCCGGAAGGGTAGCACTCTAGAGGCACTTCGAGAGACCGCACGCAAGCACAGGGACCACTCCAGCGATTACCCAGTCACTTGAGACTCAGGGGCCGTGGAGGGCAGGGCCAACTGGAAGGCAAGGCGGTCCCTTAAGCCCCAAGACTCCACCCATCCCAAGTTCAACAGAGAGGCTTTTGCAGTTTTGCAACTCTTGTATCGTAAGGCTGAATCCAACACATAAGTTCTCCCAGGATAGTGAAAATGCTTAGACAAAGAAAGAGATCACAAACAAAAGAAATGGAAGGAAAAAAATGAGTGACTATAGAGTTCAATACCACGGTTATAAGGTTTTTCAAGAATATCCTAGAAAAGTTGGATAAAGTTAGCGAGACCCAAGAGGAGATGAAAAAGAACCAACTAGAGATGTAAAAGATCCAACTAGAGATGGAAAAGGACCAACTAGAAATTAAACATACACTGACTGAAATAAAAAATATTATACAGCCGAGACCGGTTTGGCTCAGTGGAAGAGCGTCGGCTTGCGGACTGAAAGGTCCCAGGTTCAATTCCGGTCAGAGGCATGTACCTTGTTTGCGGGCACATCTCCACTGTGGGGCGTGTAGGAGGCAGCTGATCGATGTCTCTCTCTCATCGATGTTTCTGACTTTCTATCTCTCTTCTTTCCTCTCTGTAAAAAATCAATAAAAAATATATTTAAAAAAAAACAAAAAAAAACTTCTGAAAAAAGAACTTAAAAAAAAATATATATATATATATATATTATACAGAGACCTAACAGCAGACTAGAGGAAGGCAAGAATCAAGTCAAAGATTTGAAATATAAAGAATCAGAAAACATTCAACAAGAAAAGCAAGAAGACAAAAGAATCCAAAAATGTGAACATAATGTAAGGAGCCTCTGGGACAGCTTCAAGCATACCAACATCAGAATTGTGGGGGTGCCAGAAGAAGAGAGAGAGCAAGATACTGAAAACCTATTTCAAGAAATAATGACTGAAAACTTCCCACATCTGGTAAAAGAATAGACTGACAAGTCCAGGAAGCACACAGAACCCCATATAAAAGGAATACAAAGAGGACCACACCGAGACACATCATAATTAAAATACCAAGAGCAAAAGACAAAGAGAGAATATTAAAAGCAGCAAGAGAAAAACAGTTTATTTCCTACAAGGGAGCAACCATCCGACTGTCAGCTGATTTCTCAACAGAAACGATGCAGGCCAGACGGGAGTGGCAAGAAATATTCAACGTGATGAATAGCAAGAACCTACAACCAAGAATACTCTATCCAGCAAAGCTATCATTCAGAATTGAAGGGCAGATAAAGAGCTTCACAGAGAAGAAAAAGCTAAAGGAGTTCATCAACACCAAACCAGTATTATATGAAATGCTGAAAGGTACTCTTTTAGAAGAGGAAGAAGAAAAAGGTAAAAGCTAAAAAATTATGAACAACAAATACATATCTATCGACAAGTGAATCTAAAAATTAAGTGAATTAAAAATTTGATCAACAGAATAAACTGGTGAATATAATAGAATCAGGAGCACAGAAAGGGAGTGGACTGATAATTCTCAGGGAGAAAGGGGTGAGGAGTGTACAGGGAGAAACTGGACAAAAATCATACACCTATGGATGAGGTCAATGGGAGGGTGGGAAGGGTGGAGGAAAGGGGGGAGCCGGGTGGAGAGGACCTATGGAGAGGAAAAAAGAGAAACAAATGTAATAATCTGAAAAATAAAGATTTAATAAAAAAAAAAAAGACCCCGCATAGCCATTGCAATTCTGTGAAAGAAGAATGAAGTAGGTGGAATGTCAATACTAGATTTCAAGCTGTATTACAAAGAGACTGTTCTCAAAACACTCTGATATTGGCACAAGAACAGACATACAGACCAATAGAATAGAATAGAGAATCCATATATCGACCCAAACCACTATGCTCAATTAATATTTGAAAAGAAGGCATGAACATACAATGGAGTCAAGACAGTCTCTTCAATAAATGGTGTTGGTAAAATTGGACTGATACATGGGGGAAAAAATGAAACTAGACCACCAACTTACACCATACATAAAAATAAACTCTAAATGGATACAGGACTTAAACATAAGATGGGGAACCATAAACCATAAAAATACTAGAGGAATCCACATGCAGCAAAATCTCAGACATTTGCCAAAGGAACTTCTTCACTGATACTGCTCCAAGGAAGCTAAAGAAAAAATAAACAAATGGGACTACATCAAAATAAAAAGCTTTTGCACAGCAAAAGAAACCATCAAGAAAAGAAAAAGCCCACTATTTGGGATAACATATTTGCAAATGTTATCACTGATAAAGTTTTAATCTTCAACATCTACAGCCAACTTATACAACTTAATAAAAGGAAGATAAATGATCCAGTAAAAATGGGCAATGGACTTAAATACAATTTTTTGAAAGAAGACAGAAGGAAGACCAAGAGATAAATGAAAACATGCTCAAAGTCACTACTTATAGGAGAGATGCAAATTAAAACGACAATGCAATACCATCTCACACCTGTCAGAATGGCTATCATCAACAAATGAACAAAAGACAGGTGTTGGCGAGGATGCGGAGAAAAAGGAACCCTTATGCACTGCTGGAGGGAAATGCAGACTGATGCAGCCACTGTGGAGAACAGTATGGCATTTCCTCAAAAAACTAAAAATGGATCTCCCATTTTACTCAGTAATCCACTCTTAGGAATATATCCTAAGAAACTAGAAACACCAATCAGAAAGGATTTATGCACCCTATGTTCATAGCAGCACAATTTACAATAGCTACAATTTGGAAACAGCCTAGGTGCCCATCAGCAAATGAGTGGATCAGGAAACAATGGTACATCTACACAATGGAATACTATGCTGCCATAAAAAAGAAGGAATTCTTACCATTTTCAGCAACCTGGATGGAACTGGAGAGCATTATGTGAAGTGAAATAAGCCAGTCAGTGAAAGAAAAATACCACATGATCTTACTCATTTATGGAGAATAAAGAACATTATAAACTGATGAACAAAAAATTAGATACAGAGGCAGTAAAGCACCAGACTGTCAAATTACAGCAGGAAGGTTAGTGAGAGGTGTGGCAGATGAGATCAACCGAAGGACTTGTATGCATGTATATAAGCATAACCAATGGATGCAAGACACTGGGGGGCGAGGGAATGTATGAGGGAGGCTGGCAATGGGAAGATATGTACACATGTAATACATTAATAAAAAAAATGGGGAAAAAACACAAAGTAATGGAAAGAAATACTTTCAGCACAGTCATTTTCAAACAGGTGGTAAATAGAAAAATTTTATATAAGAAATGCATACTTGACATAAAATATAAAAGACTGTAGAAAACACACCAATATACAAAGCTTCATTGTAGTTGCAAAGGGAGGAAGAAAGATAAATTATGTAGGGGAGTCAAAGAATATTCAAGCTTCACCTAATTCTCAACTATTTCCTGCAAATAATTTAAATTTTTACATTTGAGCTTAGGTTCGACATTTCCCTCAACTCAATATTTTTCTCTTTCACTTCCTATTTTTCTTTCGACCATATAATTAAAATACACACTATGTTCTATTAATATCATTTGAACTCTGTTTCATTTCATGTTTACATTCAGTTATCCCATTTACTACCATACTTTCCTCTTTCTACAGGATTGCTGAGCTCTATCTATAAAAATAAATAGAATGCACCTGCATACAGGTGTCATATCTTTGTGTTGGACAAGATATGCTATTTCCCTGTCTCAAAAGTCCCATCCACTGATCATCAACAAGCTTGAAAGTTCATGACCAGGAAAATCCACATTTATACCATCTTAAAATATTCCTAGACAGCTTTCTGTCCTAGTTCCCCAAATGTGTTATCAGCTCCCGAATGACAGGTAACAAAGTTTTGGGTATAAGGTGAAATATAGACAAACACTGAACTAGATCCAGAACAGGTTCCACACGAATATTTCCAAATATATATGGAATGCATTTACTCACCCAATTCTCTTCAATTCTCCCAACATTGTATTTGTCATCCCCACCTGGGTAGGCACATTGCTTCTTCTCAGCATAGAATTCCTGGAGAGCTGCTAAGGCATGGGAAGAAAGCTGGGGGACTTCGTCGGCATCTTCCAAGTCACTCATCTCACAAATTGTCTATGATCTGCAGATAAAAAGTAAAAGTGCTTCTTCCCATCAAATAACAATTTAAAAATGTTTATCTCACAGCAAAGATACAAACAGAAAGTGATCTTTTTAAAAAGGGAAAACAAACATATTTAAATGAGTTCAAACATCTACAGAGGTAGTCCATTGAATTACAGTTTAACCACTGCAGTTTTCCTTTAAAGGTATTCATTTTTTACAAATGAGATTTTCATAATTCCTTGGAAAATTTTACTATTAAGTATTTAAAGACATTTTGCTTTCTTCTGGTACCCCAAAGGACAATTGCAAACATTTCACAATTATCTGTGTAACAGATCTTTTTGTACTTGAAAATCACTGTTTAGGTGACATAAGGCTCCTTGGTGTTACAAGACTGATCTTAAAAAAAAGGGGGGGGGAGGGCATATAAAGAGATATGAAAGGGACAACTAGGAGAAAGAGAAGAAAAGTAAAACATAGGGAGGTAGAAAAGTTCGGTGTTTTTATACGAACTGATGACCAGTTACAATTACTTATTGGGATACCACTCAGAAAGCTGCAAAATTAAGGCATAGTCCTGAAGACAATCAATCATGTCTGCCCAAGACCCCTGACAACTGCAAGTTCAAGGGCTTCCCAAACCAGCCTTATGTTCAGTAATTTGCTAGAAAGCCTCCCAGAACTCACTAAGGGCAATTATACTCAGTTATTATCAGGAAAGGGTACAAATTAGAGCCAGTCAAGAAAGAGTGCTCAGAGTCCCAAATAGAAAGCTTCCACTGGAGGTAATACAATCCCAGCACCCATATGTGAGTATCCGTGTCTAGTTTGTATTGACGCTTCTTGGCATTCCCATGAATGAATGAATTACTATCCACCTGGTTGAAGTCAGTCCCCAGCTCCTGTCTCCAGGTTACGGTGATATGGCCTAGGGCTCTTCATGAATAAGACATTCCTATCACTTAGGAAGTGTTTGTTTACCTCTACTTGGGTCAAATTCCTTATTACACAGGAACCAACCACATTTATAAATCACTAGAGGCCTGGTGCATGAATTTGTGCATGGGTGGGGTCCAGCTGACCACCCCAATCGGGGTTGATCAGGCCAGGCCAGTCGGGGAGAGGGGATATGGGAAGTTGGCTAGCCAGTTCTGCCCCCAATTGAGGGGGGGGTATGGGAGGAGCCTGGCTAGGGAAAGGTGCCACAGGTAGTTGGTTAGCGGGCTCCGCCTTCTAATGGAACTCCCAGTTGAAGGGACAATTTGCACATTAGCCTTTTATTATATAGGAAGTTATTCTGAGCACAAAAACAGCACCCTATTTGTTTTTTAAAAAATAATTTCTAAATTTTACAGCAAGTATCCTAGTGGGTTTGGCTCAATGAATAGAGGTTCAGACTTCAATTCCGGTCAAGGGCACATGCCCAGGTTGTGAGATCGATCCCCATTAGGGGGCATGCAGGAGGCCAATCAATGTTTCTCTCACACCATTGATGCTTCTATCTCTCACTCTCTCTCTGAAATCAATATAAATATATTTAACCAAATAAAAAAAAATTAAAAATGTTATAGCAACTGATGTCTTAAAAGTTAGTAAAAATTACTCAAGATATTTGTCATGTTGCTCCCTTCCTATTCCAAGATCTAAGTGGGTATATCCAATCTTGGCCTCAGGCACAAGCCACCAAAGGCAACAGAAAAATCAAAAGTCTAATAGGAGAAATTTCCCAGGCCTCGGAGTATCCAAAAGATGCAAAGTAGTCATTTAAAATGAGAAATGGCCCAACCAGTGTAGCTCTTGTTGAGTGTCCACCTATGAACCAGGAAGTAACTGCTCAATTTCCAGTAGGGCACTTGCTTAGTTTCAGGCTTAATCCCTAGAGTGGGGTATATAGGAGGCAGCCAATAAATGATTTTCTCTCATCACTGATATTTCTCTCTCTCCCTCTCTCTTCCTATCTAAAATCAATAAAAACATATTTAGAAAACAAACAAACAAAACACCAGGTGACTTCAAGTACAAAACAAACAATTCTAAAGAGCAATTTAAGAAAACTGTGGAAACTGGTTTGGCTCAGTGGATAGAGCATCGGCCTGTGGACTGAAAGGTCCCAGGTTCGATTCCGGTCAAGGGCATGTATCTGCATTGCCGGCACATCCCCAGTAGGGGGCATGCAGGAGGCAGCTGATCAATGTCTCTCTCTCATCGATGTTTCTAACTCTCTATCCCTCTCCCTTCCCCTCTGTAAAAAACCAATAAAATATATTTTTAAAAAAGAAGAAAACTGTCTTTCATGGTTGTAAAAATAATTAAATTTAGCTATTCCAGATGTGGTTCAATTGGTTCAGAGTCACTCCATACATCAAAATGTTGCCAGTTCAATTCCTGGGCAGGGCACATGTCCAGGTTGGAGACTCCATCACCAGTAGAAAAATGGGGGAAGAAGGCAAGAAATCAGTGTTTCTCTCACACATCAATGTTTCTCTCTCTAGAATCAATGAAAAACATATCCTCAGGGAGCATTTAAAAAAAAAAAGTTTAGCCCAGCTAGAGTGACTCAGTGGTTGAGCATCAACCTATGAACCAGGATGTCATGGTTCAATTTCCAGTCAAGGCATATGCTAGGGTTGCGGCCTCACTCCTCAATAGAGACTGTGCAGGAGGCAGCCAATCAATGATTCTCTCTCATCATTGATGTTTCAATCTGTCCCTCTTTCTCCCTCTCTGAAATCAATAAAAATATATAAAACAAATTAAAATAACGTTCATTTTAAAGCTGACCAAATCCATTCATTTAATCATCACTCCCAAGGCAATACTTTGTATTACGCACTGTCTTGGTGATGGGAATCAAAGTCTGTGTCTTGGAACTCACATTCTACTGAGATAATAAAAGACCATAAAAAATAGAAATATATGTTTGATAATGATAAGATCAATGGAAGAACATCTGGAGAATAGGGGCTGCAACATTAGCAATCATAGTCTGTTTCTTACATTACTGAATTGAGTTCAAAATGGCATCACTGGGAGAACTAAGATGGTGGTGTAGGTAAACACCACTATGTGCTACCTCCCACAACTGCATCAAAATTACAACTAAATTGCAGAGCCACCATAATTCAGAATGGCCTGAAAGCTGGCTGAATGGAAGTCCTACAAATAGAGAAGTAAAGTAATATGTACACTGAGACAGGAGAGGTGGAGGCACAGAAGGGAGGGAGATCATCTCTGTGGAGGCTTCCCAGGAGGAGTAAGGGGTCCCAGACCCACACCATCCCCTCAGACCAGGGTTCTAGGGCTGGGAAGAGAAGTCTCTAACTTCAGGTTGTTAAAACCAGCGGGGATTGTGGCTGAGTGACTGGGAGGCTGCTGGAGACTAGGAGTTCCTTTTAAAGGACTGGCACACAAACTTACTCAGACTTGATCCATCTTACCTGCAGCACCAGACAGCTTTGGAGGACCCAGACACAGAGGAATGGGATTATTTGATATTAAAGCAAGAACTTAGAAGAGGGAGAAACCAAGATGGCGGCATAGGTGAACACCTATACTGCTGGTTCGCACAATAATTTCAAAACTATAGCTAAAAGACAGAATGAACATCATCCAGAACCACAGGAAAACTGGCTGAGTGGAAATTCTACAACTAGAAGGAAAGAGAGGGGCTCATGTAGCCTCAAAGGAGCTTCAAAAAGCTGAGGTACAGAGACATACGCATGGAGAGGACAGGCGGTGGTGTGCCTGGCTGGCTTCCTCTAGCGGAAGGGAGACAGAAACTTCCGACTGAACTGAACCTCAGTTCTGGGTGAGACTCATATAGGGGGAATCTGGACTGTTAGGAAAAGGGAGGAGTGCACAGGAATTCAGAGGTCTGGAGGTACAGGCGCAAATTTGCGCAGAGAGGGCTGCAGCAATTACTGAGGGACACTGACAACCAGGGCCTCATAGCGCAGGGCTGACGTGAAGCCAAGGCTGCTGCTCAGCCCTGAGACTCCACCTCATCCCAGCCAAGCACAGAGGCTTTTCAGTTTTGCAAGTCTTGCCTCATAAGGCTGACACATGCACAGAAGTTCTCAGCGTGTAGACACAGCTGATCCTCACAGCCGATTGACCTGGAGTTCAATTACCCCAGTGATACCAACAACAATCAAGACTTAACTACAACAAGGCTGTAGACACAGTCCACAGAGGGGTACACCAAGAGAGTCCACCTTAGGTAACTGAGGAGGCGGAGCTTCTGGGCCATATAGGACACCTAGCACACAAAGCCACTCTACCAACTCAGGGAAGCAGCGAAAATGAGGAGACAAAGAAACAGATCACAAATAAAAGAAATGGATGAAAACAAACGACTGAATATAAAGTTCAAAACCACAGTTATAAGGTTTTTCAAGAATTTCCTAGAAAAGATGGATAAATTTAGCAAGACCCAAGAGGAGATGAAAAAGGACCAACTAGAAATTAAACATACACTGACTGAAATATAAAATATTATACAGAGACCTAACAGCAGACTAGAGGAACAGAAGAATGAAGTCAAAGATTTGAAATATAAAGAAGCAGAAAACACTCAACTGGAAAAGCAAAAAGAAAAAAGGAATTCAAAAATATGAAGATAATGTAAGGAGCCTCTGGGATAACTTCAAGCATACCAACATCAGAATTATTGGGTTGTCAGAAGAAGAGAGAGAGCAAGATACTGAAAATCTATTTCAAGAAATAATGACTGAAAACTTCCCCCACCTGGTTAAAGAAATAGACTTAAAAGTCCAGGAAGCACACAGAACCCCAAATAAAAAGAATTCAAAGAGGACCACACCAAGACACAGCATCATTAAAATGTTAAGAACTAAAGACAAAGAGAGAATATTAAAAGCAGCAGGAGAAAAACAGTTAATTGCCTATAAGGTAGCATCATCCAATTGTCAGCTGATTTCTCAACAGAAACTATACAGGCCAGACGGGACTGGTAAGAAATATTCATAATGATAAATAGCAAGAACCTACAACCAAGATTACTTTACCCAGGAAAGCTATCATTCAGAATTGAAGGTCAGATAAAGAGCTTCACAGATAAGAAAAAGCTAAAGGAGTTCATCACCACCAAACCATTATTATATGAAACTAGAGGCCCAGTGCACAAAATCATGCGTGGGGGTTGGGGGGAAGGAGGGGATATTGTCCTTCAGCCCAACCTGCTCCCTGTCCAACCTGAGATTCCTTGAGGATCCAGCCTAAACGGGCAGTCTGACATTCCTTTCACAATCTAGGACTGCTGGCTCCCAACTGCTCACCTGCCTGCCTTCCTGATTGCTCCTAACCGCTTCTGCCTGCCAGCCTGATTGATGCCTAATTGCTCCCCTGCCAGCCTGTTTGCTTCTAACTGCCCTACCCTGTGGGCCTGATCACTCCCAACTTCTCTCCCCTGCAGGCTTGATCACCCCAACTACCCTCCCCTGCTGGCCATCTTGTGTGTTGGAGTGATGGTCAATCTGCATATTACTCTTTTATTAGATAGGATAGAGGCCTGGTGCATGGTTGGGGCCAGCTGGTTTGCCCTGAAGGGTGTCCAGGACCAGGTTGAGTGTTCCCTTGGGGTATGGGGTGGCCTGGGCGAGGGGTCTGTAGTGGTTTGCAGTCTGGCCACACCCCCCAGTGACCCAAGCAGAAGTACGGGTATCTGGGATTTATTTATCTTCTACAATTGAAACTTTGTAGCCTGGAGCGGAGCCAAGCCTTCTGTTCCCACAGCCATTGAAACTTTGTTGCCTTAATCTCCACTGGCCAGGTTTTGCGGAAAGCTTGGCTTCTTTTCCTGTGCTCTCTTTGGCCGTAGCCAACTTGGTTGGGTTAATTTGCATACTCGCTCTAATTGGCTGGTGGGCATGGCATGTGAGTGTAGGGGAGGTGAGTCCATTTGCATATTACTCTTTTATTAGATAGGATGTTGAAAGGTACTCTTTAAGAAGAGGAAGAAGAAGAAAAAGGTAAAGGTAAAAATTATGAACAACAATACGTATCTATCAACAAGTGAATCTAAAAATCAAGTGAACTAAAAATCTGATGAACAAAATAAACTGGTGAATATAATAGAATCAGGGGCATAGAAAGGGAGTAGACTGACAATTCTCAAGGAGAAAGGGGTGAAGGGGGTGCAGGAGAGACTGGACACAAATCATACACCTATGGATGAGGACAATCGGAGGGAAGTAAGGGCAGAGGGTGGGGTGGGAACCGGGTGGAGGGATCTTGGGGGGAAAAGAGGAACAATTGTAATATCTGAACCATAAAGATTTACTAAATTAAAAAAAAAGAGATCAAGGTAAAAATAGTATGTGATACTATCTTTTTTCTCCAGTTTCTAACTGCTCGTAAATAAGAAACTATAAGAACAATTGTCCCCACTGACGAAAACAAAATAATTTGATAAAATAAATATTTTCATCTGTGAATCTTTTTGAAATTTAAAATTAAAAAAAAAAAAGAACTCCCAGACAGAGGTGCTCCCAGGGATCATTGTTCCTGTGTTGAGAGCTCCCCTGTTGCAGAGTTGACTGGCAGGGGCCATATCCAAGTTTCCATCAGCCTGGCTCACACTCTTTGGCCTGGTGATTCCCTGAGACCCCAACCATCCACTTTTCAGACCTACTCAAGCTGTTTGTAGCAATTTTTCCATATGAATGGCCTATGCTGGCTCAGGCTTCAGACTCTGCGAAAATCTTTAACACAAACTACAGCTGGTGTCAGTGTGTCCCAAAACCTATCAATAAAAGCCCTAAAACTGGCACTAGCACCAGCCTGCCTTGCTTCATAGCTGGGCCTTGCCTGGACATGTCCAAGCCCAATACAATTAGTCGCCATCTGCAGATCTCTCCATAGCTCCTGCGGGGTGGTGCCAGGCAGTGGAATGACTTTGCATCTCTCTGGAGGCCCTAGAGACAGTGCACCTGGGGAGCAGCTTCAGATCATACCAGATTACAACTCAACACATCCACAAATGACCCACTCAAGGGGAAGACTTCGTGAGCACCAAAGGAATTTCTGCTCCAGAGAGGTTTTTCCTGACAACAGCTCTCCCACTGTAGTCATAGCTGGTCCTCACAGCCAATTGGCCTGGAGGTCAATTCCTCCCAGTGACACCAACAGCCATCAAGGCTCCACTACATGACTGTATACACACAGGGATACACCTATGGTGCCCAGCTCAGGTGCCTGGGGAGGCTGAGCCACTATGCTCTACAGGACACTTACTACACAAGGCCATTCTATCAATTCCAGAAGACATAGCAGCTCTACTTAATACCTAAAAACAAGCAAAGGGAATCCACCAAAATGCAGAGACAAAGAAACACATCATAAATGAAAAAATGGAAGAAAGCAAACCAACACCATGGTTATAACATAAGATTACTCAAGGATCTTCACCAGAGCTTCAACAGACTTTCAAAGACATGAAAAAGGACCAATCAGATATTAAGTATACACTAACTCAAATAAATAAGAATTTACAAGGATTCAACAGTACATAGAGGATTCTGAGAATGAAGTCAATGATTTGGAATATGAGGAATCAAAAAACACCCAATTAGAAGAGCAAAAAGAAAGGATCCAAAAATATGAAGATAATGTAAGGAGCCTCTGGGACAACTTCAAGCGACCACATCTGCATTATTGGGTGCTAGAAGGAGAAGAGAGAGAGCAAGATACTGAAAACCTATTTGAAGAAATAATAACAGAAATCTTTCCTTACCTGGTGAAAGAAATATTCTTAAAAGTCTAGGAAGCACAGAGTCCTAACCAAGATGAACCCAAAGAGGCCAACATCAAGATATATCATTATAAAATTGCCAGGGGTTAAAGACAAAGAAAGACTCAAAAACAGCAAGAGAAAAACAGTTAGTTAACTATATATATAACTGTCAGCTGATTTCTCAACAGAAACTTTGTAGACCAGAAGGGAGTGGCAAGAAATATTTAAAGTGATGAATACCAAGGACCTACAACCAAGATTACTCTATTTAGAAAAGCTATAATTTAGAATGGAAGGTCAATTAAAGAGCTTCAAAGACAAGAAAAAGCTAAAGAAGTTCATCCCCACCAAACCTCTTCTTTTTTCAAGAAGAGGAAGAGAAACAAGAAGAAAAAGGTAAAAAATATGAAGGATAAAATGGCAATACAAATCTGTCAATAACTGAATCTATTAATCAAAATAATTTAACAAGAAATCTAATGAACAAAATAAACTGGTGAATAAAATAGAACCAGAGGCATGAAAACATGTAAAAGGAAAGGGGGAAAATGAGAAAAGGAAGAGAAAAACCAAAGATTTTACCTATGGACACAGGGTGGTAAAGGCCTGAGGCAGGAGGAACTGGGTGAAGGGGGAAAAAGAGGGATATCTGTAAAACTCAATAATACAGGTTTAAAACATTTTTTTAAGAGTATATCACTAGTTAAGTGGGAAAAATTGAAATGCTGATATAATACACATCACTAAAGTTTAAATTAAATGAACTTTAGTTTAATGTGCTATTTTTTTTACTTGTCACTAATTTATCACATTCTTCAGCAGTAGTAAAATTCTAAGTAGATTTGTGAAACTGCTGTGAAAGAATTGAGAAGTGCTGTGTTATATTATTGAACTGACAGTGAGCCTTAAGTGGCACTCACTGAAGAATTAGGCAAGATTTGTCCCTCAGGGGTGTATTAGGCAAAGTCTGTAAGTATTTTTTGGTTATCATAACTAGGGAGGGTCCTTCTGGCATCTAATGAGTCAGGGAAACTGGTCAACTCCATATAATTGATAGGACAATCCTTCACAAAAAAGAACTATGTGACCAGAAATGCCAACAGTGCTCGAAGGTTAAAAAACTCTCTACTATGATGATGTGGTGAGTGTGCATTTAGAGGCATGGATCAGAATAAAGAGCACATGTGGATGGAGGATAAAAGTGAGGCCACAGGGGTTTACTTTCACCTTGAGGGAGAAGATTGCAGGAGGAAAAGCATGAAGATGATGGAACAACATGGTAAAGTAATGGGCACAATCATGTACAGCCTAAACAGGGGTGAGGAGGATCCAACTGAACTGTATGGTCACTTTCTATTTCTTTACACAGCATCTGACTAATGTGGTCTACAAAGAAATGTGTAAAATCCTTCAATTTCCATATATGATCTTTGCTTAAAGCAAGGCCCACTCTCTCATCCCACACTGCATAATTGTACAGGCTTCCACACTGGCTGGTTTAGTTCATTGGTTAGAGCATCACCCACAGACCAAAGGGCCATGCATGGGTTTGATCTCAGATCAAAGGCAGTCAATCAATATGTCTCACATCAATGTTTCTCATTCTCTCAATCTCTCTCACTATCTCTCCTCCCTCCTCCCACTCTCTAAAAATGAATGGAAAAAATATCCTCTGGGAAACAACCAAAATGGCGGCATAGTAAACACCTGTACTTGCTGCCTCTCACAACCACATCAAAACTACAACTAAGAGACAAAACATCCAGAACCACCATGGGAAACCTGGCTAAGTGGAAGTTCTACAACTAGTAGGAAAGAAAAAAAGTGCATTGAGAGGAAAAAAAATGGTGATGGAATAGACGGACGTGTGCAGAGCCTTGTCACTGAGCAGACAAAGAGAACAGCTGAGGGTCAAACTGGGAGTGTTTGTTGGCAAGTTAAGGGACAGTTATCTTCCAGGAGAAGGTGGAGGACTGCTAGACAGGGCTCCCCTGACCAGGCAGCCCCACTGCCACAGAGTTTTTTCTCCCAGAGCCAGCAGCGCAAACGCAGAGACTGCGCCATCTTGCAGGGGAAAGTGTATATTTATGGCAGCCTGAAAAGCTACAGCTGCGCACCCACCGAACAGCTGCGGGACCTAGAACACTGCTCCCCAATCGGCGCAAACACTCAGTTTCAGAGGAGCTCTACACACCACATGGAAAGGTCAGATTTCGCCTGGGATTAGGTGAGGTCTCTGATCCCGCAAAACAGAGAGACATGCACACTGTGGGAACTGGACCGGGGGAAAGCTATACCTAGAGAAATCCATGGACGTTGGGCAGGGCGTGATCCCTGAATGTGAAAGGGGGCCCTCAGAGCTGTTAACAGAGGGGAGCTCTAGAAAGCAACCCATTTTGATCTGAGGCAGAAGGACAACCTGGCAGTTATTAAAGTGCCCCAGCTGCTTGAACAGGAGTGGGGAAGGGGGACTGCACAGTCTTGCACTCTTTCCTCTTCAGATCCTTGCTTCTGATTGCTAAGCCCAATAAATAGGATCACCCAATTGGGGACATCCTAAGAGACTGCAGGGGAAAGTTGTTTTTCTGGAACCTGGGGATCAGAGCACAGAAAAACCATCAGAGAACTAGCTCTGGGGATACCCAATCCCACAAACCAGTATTGAATGCCACAGGGAAAGTAGGATCTAAGCACAGGCTAGAGAGGACCTATAGTCTCGGAGGTCAATCAAGAAACACTGCCACTCAGGGGATGACACAAATTGACGCTTGCGTAATCACAAAAGAATAAAGAGATTAAGACACACCACCTGCTTAAAAACCAGGACTGGCTTACAACCCTGAGCAGCAGTGGAACACAGGGAACTGCAATACTGTCCCGACTGGAACACAGGCTTGGCATACAGAACAACAGAGGAAGTGAATGACTTTCACTACTGCACATTCTACTCTTTTATTTATTTTTAATTTTTTCATCTTTTAATTAAAAACTAATTTTTTTCTTTTTTCCTCAATTGATTTTATCTTTTTAATTATTACATTTTTATGTTCAATCAGTATTATTACTACTAGAATTTTACCTTTTTTTTAAAAAAAAAGAAGTGTCATTTTATTTTCTCTTTATTTTACTTTGGGATAAGAGTTCTACATTCTATTTTCATCTTTCCTTTAGTATCATTTTACTCTATCTTAACTCTACCTTTATGCCAACATTCTCTTTCTAACTTTTCCCATTTTGTTGTCTTCTCTTACCCTTTACCTACTTTAGATTTTCCCTATTATTTCTTTGTACCAGGGTAAAATTTCACCCATTTATATATCTAATTTCCAATCCCTTATTTCAAGTCCATACACACCTCTCTTCTCTGTCTTCACCATCCAAAAAATTGTTTTTCTCTATGTTCTTTTGTTTTTGTTTGCTTGAACATTGATTATATTGATTTTTATACCTTTTTGTGAGATTGTTTTTACTTATTATACTTGTTTTATTTTGCTTTTTGTTTACATGTTTTTTTTAATCTGTTTTCCCTTGCCTTCCTTGATATAAGTTGTTATTTGTAGTTTGTATTAATCTCCAGGTACTTGTTGCCGACATTTGTTGGGATTAGTGGCTATTCTATTGGAGTTTTCTCCTCATATATATAATTTGTTCCCCTTTTCTTTCTTATTCTCTTTTCTCTTTTACTTTTTCTTCTTCTTCTTTATTCCTTTTTTTCCCTTTTTTCCTCTATTTTCTGCCTTCTCCCAATTTCATTTTGGCACTCCTTTCTTTTCTTTTTTACTCTTTTCTCTCTTCTTCTTTCTCTACTTTCCCATAATTTGTCTCTCAATAGTGGTCACCTTATTTGTGGTTATTAAAATTGTGAATACATTTCTGTTTAGTGCCTTGTGTGTTGTACCTGGTTGTGTTGTGTTTTGGGCTTTAAATCAACACAGGAGAGAGAACTACATAACCAGATACCCAGAGAAGAAAGACCATGGGCAGACAAAGAAACAGCCTGCATATGAAAGAAAAGCAGGCATCACCAGAAAAGGAAGTAAACGAAATAGAAGCAAACAACCTGCCAGAGAAAGAGTTCAGAGAAATGGTCATAAGGTGGCTGAAAAGAATGGAAGACAAATTCGACAATATGAGTAAAAACCAAGAGGAAACTGGTTCTTATAAAGAACCAAGAAGAAATGAAAAATGGCATTACTGTTTTAAAGAACTCAATAGAAAGCATCAAAAGTACACTAGAAGAAGGAGAGGACTGCATCATTGAGCTAGAAGATAAAGTAGGAAAAAATACCCAACTACAGCAGCTTCTAGGAAAAAAAATTAAAAAGCAAGAAGAGAGCATAAGGGGACTTTGGGATAACATGAAACAAAACAATATCCTCATAACAGGGGTTCCAGCAAGAATGGAAACTGAGCAAGGAGTAGAAACCCTGTTTGAAGAAATAATGACAGAAACTTCCCTGATATAGGGCAGAAAAAACCCACAAAAATCCAAGAAGCTGAAAGAATCCCAATCAAAATGAACCCAAAAAGATGAACACCAAAGCACATTATAATTAAATTGGCAAACAACAACGACAAAGTAAAAAACCTTTTTAAAAAAATATGTTTTATTGATTTTTTACAGAGAGAAGGAAGAGAGATAGAAACGTTGGTAAGAGAGAAACATCGATCAGCTGCCTCCTGCACACCTCCTCCTGTGGATGTGCCTGCAACCAAGATACAAGTCCGTGACTGGAATCGAACCTGGGACCTTTCAGTCTGCAGGCAGATGCTCCTCTATCCAAGGAGCCACACCAGTTTTGGCCAAAGTAAGAATCTTAAAAGTGGCCAGAGAGAGAGAGAAAGTTACCGAACAAGAAAGCCCCATCAGACTAGCAACTAATTTCTCATCAGAAATTCATCAGCCAGAAGGGAATGGAATGAAATATACAAAGTCATGCAAAGGACGGGTCTGAATCCAAGAATACTGTACTCAGCAAGGCTTTCAATCAAAATTGAAGGTGAAATCAGGAGCTTCTCAGACAAAAAAAACTAAGGGAATTTATTGCCACCAAACCAGCAATGTAAGAAAACTAAAGGGTCTGCTGTAAAAAAAAGAGAGAGAGAGAGAGAGATAGGAAGAGAAGAAGAAACACAGGGGTAAAGAAAAAAATGGTGACAAATAAGTACTTATCAATAACTTTCAATGTAAACGGATTAAATGCTCCAATCAAAAGACATAGGGTAATGGATTGGATAAGAAAACATGACCTATATATCTGCTGTCTACAAGAAACCCACCTCAGAAAAAAAGACGCACACATACTGAGGGTGAAGGGATGAAAGAGTGTTTTTTAGGCAAATGGAAATAAAAAAAAAAAGCTGGGGTTGCAATACTTATATCTGACAAGTTAGATCTCTAAGTGAAGGACATAACAAGAGATAAGGAAGGCCACTTCATAATACTAAAGGGAACAATCCAACAAGAAAAAATAACTATGGTAAACATATACGCACCCAATACAGGAGCACTAAACACATAAAAACACTCCTGGAGGCCGATATTGGTTTGGCTTAATGGACAGAGCATCAGCCTGCGGACTGAAAGGTCCCAGGTTCAATTCCAGTCGTGGGCATGTACCTTGGTTGTGGGCACATCCCCAGTAAGAGGTGTGCAGGAGGCAGCTGATTGATGTTTCTCTCTCATCGATGTTTCTAACTCTCTATCCTTCGCCCTTTTTCTGTGTAAGAAATCAATAAAATATATTTAAAAAAAAACACCTCCTAGAGGATATCAAGGGAGAGATTGACAGCAATTCAATAATAGTAGGAGACTTTAATACCCCACTGTCATCACTGGACAAATCTTCTAAACAAAAAATCAGCAAAGAAACATCAATCCTAAATGACTCACAAGACCAGACGGAATTCATTGACATCTTCAGAATATTTCACCTCAAAGCCACAGAATATACATTCTTCTCTAGTGCACATGGGTAATTTTCAAAAATAGACCATATGTTGGGTCATAGGCAAAGTATCTTCAAATTCAAGAAGATAGAAATCATTTCAAGCATCTTCTCAGATCACAGTGGCATAAAACTGGAAATCAACTACAATAAAAACAACACAAAGAAATCAAACACATGGAGACTAAACAACATGCTATTAAACAATGACTGGATAACCAGAGGGATCAAGGAAGAAATAAAAAACATCATAGCAACAAATGGCAATGAAAACACAACAATACAAAATTTATGGGCCACAGTGAAAGCAGTCCTGAGAGGGAAGTTTATAGCTCTACAAGCCTACTACAAAAAATAAGAAACAATAGTAATAAATTACCTAACTCTATAACTCAAAGAGCTAGAAAGAGACCATCAAGAAAAGCCCAGTATCAGCAGAAGGAAGGAAATAGTAAAGATGAGAGTGGAGATAAACAACATAGAGACCAAAGAAACAATTCAAAAGATCAACAAAACCAAGAGCTGGTTCTTTGAAAGGATAAACAAGATTGATGGACCTCTAGCCAGGATCACCAAGAAGTAGAGAGAGAAGACCTAAATAAACAAAATCAGAAAAGAAAGAGGAAAAATAACAAAAAACCCCTCCGACATACAAAGGATTGTTAAAAAATACTATGAACAACACTATTCCAACAAACGGGACAACCAGGAGGAAATGGACATATTCCTAGAAAAATATAACCTTTCAAAACTCAATCAGGAAGAATCTAAACATCTCAATAGGCCAATAACTATGGAAGAAATTGAAGCAGTCATGAAAAAGCTTCCAGCAAACAAAAGCCTGGGACCAGATGAGTACACAGGAGAGTTTTACCAAACATTCAAGGAAGAATTAAAACCTATATCCTTAGACTATTCCACAAAATTCAAGAAAAAGGAACACTTCGAAACACTTTCTATGAAGTCAGCATCACCCTAATATCAAAACCAGATAAAGACAACACAATGAAAGAGAATTATAGACCAATAACCCTCATGAACATAGATGCCAAAATTATCAACAACATTCTAGCAAATTGGATCCAGTAGTACATCAGAAAGATCATACACCATGTCCAAGTAGGATTTATACCAGGAATGAAAGGAGGGTACAATATCCGCAAATCAATAAACGTGATACATCACATAAAGAAATTGAGAGATAAAAATCACACAGTCATATCAATTGATGCAGAAAAAGCATTTGACAAAATCCCACACCCTTTCTTGATAAAAACTCTCAACAAGGCGGGAATAAAAGGTTTATACTTCAACATCATAAAAGCCATATATGATAAAACCAGAGCTAACATCATACTCAATGGGCAAAAACTAAAATAATTTCCCCTAAGAACAGGAACAAGACAGGGTGCTCACTCTCATCACTCCTGTTCGACATAGTACTGGAAGTATTAGCCATTACAATTAGACAAGAAGAAATAAAAGGCATCCAAATTGGAACAGAAGAAGTAAAACTGTCCTTACTTGCAAATGACATGATACTGTACAGAAAAACCTGAAAGACTCCATTCAAAAACTAATAGACTTAATAAATGAATTCGGCAATGTAGCAGGATACAAAATTAATGCCAAGAAATCTATGGCATTTCTATACACTAAGAGAGACTAAAAGAGCAATCCCATTTACCATCGCCCTTAAAAAATTAAGATACCAAGGAATAAATTTAATGAAAGAGGTAAAAGACCTCTACACAGAAAACTACAGGCACTGAAAAAAGAAATAGAGGAAGAGGTAAACAGATGTAAGAGCATACCATGAACATGGATTGGGAGAGTCAACATCATTAAAATGTCTATTGTACCCAAAGCAATCTATAGATTAAATACACTACCCATTAAAATACCAACGACATATTTCACAGACCTAGAAAGAACTCTCCAAAGATTCATCTGGAACAAAAAAAGACCCCGAATAGCTATAGCAATCCTGAGAAAGAAGAATAAAGTAGGTGGGATCTCAATACTAGATTTCAAGCTGTATTACAAAGCAACTGTTCTCAAAACAGCCTGGTGCTGGTACAAAAACAAACATATAGACCAATAGAATAGAATAGAGAATCCAGATATTGACACAAACCACTATACTCAATTAATATTTGACAAAGGAGGCATGAGCATACAATGGAGTCAAGACAGTCTCTTCAATAAATGGTGCTGGGAAAATTGGATAGATACATGTAAAAAAATGAAACTAGACCACCAAATTACACCATACACAAAAATAAACTCTCAAAATGGATACAGGATTTAAGCATAAGATAGAAAACGATAAAAATACTAGAGGAATCCACAGACAGCGCAATCTCAGACATATGCTGAAGGAACTTCTTTACTGATACTGCTCCAAGGGCAATGGAAGCTAAAGAAAAAATAAACAAATGGGACTACATCAAAATAAAAAGCTTTTGCACAGCAAAAGAAACCATCAATAAAACAACAAGAAAGCCCACTGTATGGGAGAACATATTTCCAAATTATATCACTGATAAAGTTCTAATCTCCAACATCTACAGGTAACTTATATAACTTAATAAAAGGAAGATAAATGATCCAATAAGAAAATGGGCAATGGCAGAGACCGGTTTGATTCAGTGGATCGAGCATCAGCCCACGGACTGGGGGGTCCTAGATTCGATTTTGGTCAGGGGCATGTACCTTGGTGGTGGGCACATCCCCAGTGGTGGGCATGCAGCAGGCAGCTGATCGATGTCTCTCTCTCATCGATGTTTCTGGCTCTCTGTCCCTCTCCTTTCCTCTCTGTAAGAAATAAATAAAATATATTAAAAAAAAAACTAGGAAAAGGACCTAAATAGAATCTTTTCAAAAGAAGACAGAAGGAAGGCCAAGAGATACATGAAAACATGCTGAAAGTCACTAATTATCCAAGAGTGCAAATCAAAATGACAATGTGATACCATCTTACACCTGTCAGAATGGCTATTATCAACAAATGAACAGGGAGAATCCAAGATGCCGGCATAGGTACACACCTACACTGCTGCCTCACACAACAATTTCAAAACTACAACTAAAAGACAGAACGGACATCATCCAGAACCACAGGAAAGCCGCTAAGTGGAAATTCTACAACTAGAAGGAAAGAGAGAGGTTCACAGAGACCCAGAGGAGCTGCAAAAAGCTGAGGTAGCCAGCCAGTGGACATGCACGTGGTGAAAGCGGGTGCCGTAGAACCTGGCTGGCTTTCTCTGGCGGGAGTGAGACAGAGACTCGCAAAGGCATTGAACCCCTTATCCTACGACACTAAACCCTAGATCCAGCTGAAACTCATATGGGGGGAGTTTGGACTGTGAAAAGGGAGAAGTACACGGAAATTTAGGGGAGTTGCAAAAGATCACAAGTCTGATGGCGCGCACGGTGCTGCGCGCAGAGGACCGACTGTTGATTGTGCTGCTGGCTTTCACGAGTGGGCGGGAGACAGACCCTCCCAACTGTGCCACTTCTAATTCCAGAGACAAGGGAAGGGATCACAAATAGAAGAAATGGAGAAAAACAAATGACTGGATATAGAGTTCAAAACCACACTTATAAGGTTTTTCAAGAATATCCTAGAAAAGTTGGATAAAGTTAGTGAGACCCAAGAGGAGATAGAGATGGAAAAGATCCAACTAGAGATGGAAAAGGACCAACTAGAGATGGAAAAGGTCCAACTAGAGATGAAAAAGGACCAACTAGAAATCAAACATACACTGACTGAAATAAAAAATATTATACAGAGTCCTAACAGCAGACTAGAGAAAGGCAAGAATCAAGTAAAAAATTTGAAATATAAACAATCAGAAAACACTCAACTGGAAAAGCAAGAAGAGAAAAGAATCCAAAAATGTGAAGATAATGTAAGGAGCCTCTGGGACAGCTTCAAGCATACCAACATCAGAATTGTGGGGGTGCCAGAAGAAGAGAGAGAGCAAGATACTGAAAACCTATTTCAAGAAATAATGACTGAAAACTTCCCACATCTGGTGAAAGAAATAGACTTACAAGTCCAGGAAGTACACAGAACCCCATATAAAAGGAATCCAAAGAGGACCACACCAAGACACATCATAATTAAAATACCAAGAGCAAAAGACAAAGAGAGAATATTAAAAGCAGCAAGAGAAAAACAGTTCATTACCTACAAGGGAGCACCCATATGTCTGTCAGCTGATTTCTCAACAGAAACAATGCAGGCCAGATGGGAGTGGTAAGAAATATTCAACGTGATGAATAGCAAGAACCTGCAACCAAGAATACTCTATCCAGCAAAGCTATCATTCAGAATTGCAGGGCAGATAAAGAGCTTCACAGATAAGAAAAAGCTAACTCCAAACCAGTATTATATGAAATGCTGAAAGGTACTCTTTTAGAAGAGGAAGAAGAAAAATGTAAAAGACAAAAAATTATAAACAACAAAAACATATCAACAAGTGAATCTAAAAATTAAGTGAATTAAAAATTTGATCAACAGAATTAACTTGTGAATATAATAGAATCAGAAGCACAGAAAGGGCGTGGACTGATAATTCTCAGGGGGAAAGGGGTGAGGGGTGTACAGGGAGAGACTGGACAAAAATCATACACCTATGGATGAAGTCAATGGGAGGGAGGTAAGGGCAGAGGGAGGGGTGAAAGCTGGGTGGAGGGGAGCTATGGAGGGGAAAAAAGAGAAACAAATGTAATAATCTGAATAATAAAAATTTAATTAAAAAACAACAACAAATGAACAAACGACAAGTGTTGGCGAGGATGCGGAGAAAAAGGAACCCTCATGCACTGCTGGTGGGAAATGCAGACTGATGCAGCCACTGTGGAGAACAGTATGGAGTTTCCTCAAAAAACTAAAAAATGCAACTCCCATTTCACCCAGTAATACCACTCCTAGGAATATATCCTAAGAAACTAGAAACACCAATCAGAAATATTTATGCAACCTATGTTCAAAGCAGCAAAATTTACAATAGCTACAATTTGGAAACAGCCTAGGTGCTTGTCAACAGATGACTGGATCAGAAAACTATGGTAGATCTACACAATGGAATTCTATGCTGCCATTAAAAAGAAGGAATTCTTACCATTTGCAGCAACCTGGATGGAACTGGAGAAACTTATGCTTAGTGAAATAAGCCAGTCAATCAAGGAGAAGCATCACATGATCTCACTCATTTGTGGATAATAAAGAACATTATAAACTGATGAACAAAAGGATAGATACAGAGACAGTAAAGCTTCAAACAGACTGTGAAATTACAGCAGGAAGATTAAAGTTAGGTGGGGTAGATAAGAGATCAATCAAAGGACTTGTATGCATGCATATAAGCATAACCAATGAACACAAGACACTGAGGGGTTAGGGTATGCATGGGAGGGGGGGGGCAATGGAAAGATATGTATACATGTAGTACATTAATAATAAAATAAAATTTAAAATAAACTGAAGCCAAACCCTAGCCTTAACCCCAACACTAACTCTAACCCTACCCTTAACTATAACCCTAATCATAGTACTAACCCTAACCCTAGCCCTAGCCTTAAATCAAACCCTAAACCTAACCCTAACCCTAGCCTTAAACCAAACCCTAACCCTAACCCTAACCCTAGCCCTAACCCCAACCAAACCCTATCCCTAAACATATCCATAACTCTATCCCTAACCCTAACCCTAACCCTAATCCTAACCCTAAGCCTAAACTTAGCCAAAAACCCTAGCCTTTTCCCTAAGTCTAACCCTAACCCTAACCTTACCATAGACCTAGGCAGCCCTAAAGCTAATCTTAAACCTAACCCAAATCCTTACCCTAACACTAAACCTAACACACATCCCTAACCTTAGCCATAACCCTAGCCTTAACCTTAACCCTAACACTAACCCTAGCCCTAATCTAGTTCTTGCTGTAACCCTAATTCCAACTCTAGCCCTTTTCCTAGCACTAACCCTAACCCTAGGTTAAACATAACACTCAACCCAGGTATATCCGTAACCCTAGTCCTAGCCCTAGACTTAATCCTAACCCTAACTCTAACCCTAGCCCTATTGCCAACCCTAACCCTAACCCTAAACTTAGTCCTAACCCTAGCATGAATGCTAAAGCTAAACCTAACCCTAGCCCTATTCCTATCCCTAGACTTAGTCCTAGCCTTAACACTAAGTTCAAACCTAAATCTAGTCCTAACCATAACCTCAACCATAAACCTAATCCTAACCCTAGGCCTAAACCTAACCCTAAACTTAGCCGTAATGCTAGACTTAACCCTAACCCTAACCCTAAACCTAGCCCTAATCCTAACCCTAACCCAAACCCTAGCCCTAACCCTAACCCTTGACCTAGCCATAGCCCTAACCCTAATCTTAACCCTAACCCTAACCCAGCCTGAACCCTAGCCCTACCCTAGCCCTACCCTAGCCCTGGCCATAATCCTATCCCCAAACAAGAAAAATAAGAAAAGAAAAAAGTGCATTGAGATGGGTTGGAGATGCGCAGGTGTGGAGGCACATGCAAAATGGGCTGGCAATTTGGTGCATTGTTGTCTTTCTCTATCGGGAGGATGATACAAGCTCCCAATTGCTCTAAACTCTAGGTCTGGGCAAGACTCTGGGAACCCAGAGTCATACAGGGAGAAACTGGACTGTCTGGCATCAGGCCGGAACATGAAGGTGGCTTTCTCTCAGAGGTACTCGCAGCAATCATTGTTCCTGCATGGGACCATGGGATGAGGAAATGTGGGGACTGGGGCAGGGCTAACGGCAGTCACTGCTCTTTGCTCTGCCCTGTTGATTCCCTGAGACCCTGCCCCACCCAATTTACAAACCCACCCAAGCTGTATGCAGTGACTTTTGCATATGAATGGCCTGTCCTTTTGCAACCTTAAACCTAACAAACTGAGCTAAACTTAGCCAAAAACCCTAGCCTAGAGCTCCAAAGTTTCCAAAAAAAGGCCTAAGGCCAGGCAGCAGCAGCCTGCATTGCTTTACACTTAGGCCTCATCTGGACACTTCCAAACCCCAAACAAAGAGGAGGAATCTGTAGATCTCACTGTAGATCCTGCTGGGTGGCCTCAGGCACTGACTGACTTTGCACCTCATTGGAGATCCAAAAGCCAGTGTATCCAGTGGTCAGTGTGAGACCCTAACAGATTACAATTCTTCCTATCCATAAGCAATACACTCAAGGGGCAGACTCAGTAGCAGCAAAGTCCCACTGAAGCATGTCCTGCTCCATAAAGGTGTCTGCAATAAAGCAGTTCTCCTACTGTAGACACAGCTGACCTCACAGCCAACTGGCCTGGAAGTCAATTCCTTCCAGTGATACCAACAACAATCAAGGCTTAACTACAACAAGACTGTGCATACAGCCCACAAAGGGGTGCACCAAGAATGGCCACCTCAGGTAACTGGGGAGGATGAGTCACTGAACACGTAGCACACAAGGCCACTCTATCAACACTGGCAAGCAGCCAAAATTCAGAGACAAACATGTCAAAAATGAAAGAAATGGAGGAAAGCAAACTACTGGATAAAGAGTTCAAAACCACAGTTATAAGATTACTCAAGAATCTTCTAGAAACACTTGATAAGTTTAGTGAGACCCTCAAGGATATGAAAAAGGACCAATTAGAAATTAAGCATATACTGACTGAAATAAATAATAATATACAGAGATCCAACAGCAGACTAGAGGATCCCAAGAATCAAGTCAAAGATTTGAAATACAAAGAAGCAAAAAACACCCTACCAAGAAAGAAAAAAGAAAAAAGAATCCAAAAGTATGAAGATAGTGTAAGGAGCCTCTGGAACTACTTCAAGTGTACCAACTTCTGAATTATGAAGGTGCCAGAAGAAGAGAGAGAGCAAGATACTGAAAACCCATTTGAAAAAATAATGACAGAAAACTTTCCCAACCTGGTGAAAGAAATAGACTTACAAGTCCAGGAAGTGCCGAGAACTCCAAACAAGAGGAATCCAAAGAGGACCATACCAAGACACTTCATAATTAAAATGCCAAGGGCAAAAGACAAAGAGAGAATATTAAAAGCAGCAAGAGAGCCAAAACTGGTTTGGCTTAGTGGATAGAGTTTCATCCTGCGCACTGAAAGGTCCCAGGTTCGATTCTGGTCAAGGGCACATACCTTGGTTGAGGGCACATCCCCAGTAGGAGGTGTGCAGGAGGCAGCTGATTGATGTTTCTCTCTCATCGAGGTTTCTAACGCTTTATCCCTCTCCCTTCCTCTCTGTAAAAAATCAATAAAATATAAATATTTTTAAAAAGCAGCCAGAGGAAGACAGTTACCTACAAGAGAGCACCCATACGACTGTCAGCTGATTTCTCAGCAGAAACTATGCAGGCCAGACGGGAGTGGCAAGAAATATACAGTGATGAATAGTAAGAACCTACAACCAAGAATACTCTACCCAGCAAAACTATCATTTAGAACTGAAGGGCAGATAAAGAGCTTCATGGACAAGAAAAAGCTAAAGAAGTTCATCACTGCCAAACCAGTATTATATGAAATGCTAAAGGGTATTCTTTAAGAAGAGGAGGAATAAGGAAAAAAAAGATACAAAATATTAACAACAAAGTGGCAACAAATACATATCTATCAACAAGTGAATCTAAAAATCTAATAAAAAATCTGATGAACAGAATAAACTGGTGAGTATAATAGAATCAGGGGTATAGAAAGGAAGTGAACTGACAATTGTGGGGTGGGGGGAAGAGGATGTGTGGGATGCAGGAAGAGATTGAATAAAAATCATACACCTATGGACGAGGACAGTGTGGAGGGGAGGGAGGTAAAGGCAGAGGAAGGGGTGGGACCCGGGTGGAGGGGAGCTATGGGGAAAAAAAGAGGAAAAATTGTAATAATCTGAAAAATAAAATTTATTAAAAGAGAAAAAAAATCCTCTGGTGAGGATTAACAACAACAAAAATTTTCACCTTTTCTGCAAGTGATTCTGGGAAGGCAGTGGGTGCAGAGGACAGAGCATTAATCCGGATTCTTCCCCAGATTTCCTGTCACCTACCAAGAGAACCCTCCTCTAGCCCTATGAAGTACCTGCTGTTCTTCACTTCCTTCCCATCTTCCTTATGGGAATTTATCTCGCCTCCTCAAGCTATTTTAAACTAAGATATTACGTACAATTTCTGTCCTGTGACATATGATCACGAACATCCAGTCCTGTCCTCTGCACTCCGGGTAACCATGGAGTCTACCCGCCTCCCGTCTATGCTGCGCAATACTCCTATCGCTCCTGTACCCTTAGGTGACCCTCTCTGATCCAGGACCCACCTGCACAACCTCCTACGGCACAGACTTCGCAGGTCGCCGCCCACTAACTGCCAGCCTCCCAAACCGCACTCGGAAATCGGGAGAAGTACAACCACTCGAGTCCACTCACCGCCACGCGTGCACAGCAACCTGGAGCCGGAGCGGGGGGTGGGGGCGGGGGAGAGTGGGCGGGATCAGCAAAGCGGAGCTCGCGCCTGCGCACACCACGGGCCTAGGGGCGCTCGTCAGTTCCTGTGCTAGCAGTACGCAGACGCTGACTCTGGAGGCGCTCTGTTCCCTCTTGGAAAGGTAGCAATCCAATGGAAACTTAAGGTTTTTCAAGCGAAATACAAGGAACCTATTTGTTCTTGGGTAGATGTATTTTTCACAAGCACCTATCAGGGAGAACTTTGCTGGTCTGTCTACTCAGTCTTCTAATAGAAAAATCAAGACACGAGAGAACTTTAATGTTGATAGGGTTAGAAAAACTTTTTAAGAGTCTCCACTGTAATCAGTTTCCTTCCCAAACTCAATGTGGTTACTAGGTCCAGGCCAGTGCATTTTCCATTGAGGGTGACAGCGAAAGCAACGTCCAGCCAGTGAGCAAACGAAATAGAATCCGTTTTCACGCTGAAATACGGTTAGCTACTGATTTGGCAAGTACTATTCTATTAGGCAGTAACATTTCTCTATGGAAATAATTCCAAATGTGGGAGACTTGCCGTGAACCTCTTAGAACCTTCCGTATTGAGGGCATTCCTACAGTATAGAAACCTCCAGCGAAGTACCCGGCACGCAAGCACTTGTTAAACCTGACAATATCAAATCATAAGTGATATACTTATTTTCCATTCAAGAAGGCATTCAACCTGTATTTTGTCCCTACTTTTCCTTCATTTTTTTTAAACCACCTATATTATAGTGCTGTTTTATATATTCTGCAGAATCGCCGTTAGTCATTTCTGGCGTAAGTTGAGGATATAAAAAAATGACTTAGCTATCAAATAAGAGTATAAAAAACAAGTTTACAACTTGGAGGGTATCATAATTTCAATTATAAATACCATTTCCTGGTCTATAGCAACCCACGCTTTATTTTCCTTTGCTTTATTTTTGACTTCGATGGATTTTAAGTGATGACAAGTCAATTCAAAATCAGGTGTAACTTAGCAAAAGAGCAGGAAAGAAAATATATAAAACCAAAATTCAATAACCTGAACCAAGAAGCAAGAACCAACTTTATGGCAGTATATATATATATATATTTTTTTAACAGAGGTGTAGTGTTCCATATATTGGAGACTGTCTTGGCATATAATTTAAAAATCAGGTTAAAGCAATTTTTGGTTTGAAAGATCTTTTTAAACTTTTAAAGTTTCAATTGTTTTCATAGCATGTGAGACGCAATAGTAACCTTCATGTAGTATGTATTATGATGTGTGTTTTTTTTATTAAAGTGACCAGGAAGTCAGGAAGTTCAGTTATACTTCCACCACCATTGCTGAACCTGCCTGTTTACAGTAACACATGAAGATGAATTTTCCTGGTGAAACATTTGCACTGTAATTTAATGGTTCTTTCAAATCATGAAAAAATTTAAAATATTAAAGGCAATTTGATTCTCACCAAAGTAAAGGGAAAATTGCTTAAACTGGACCTTTCAGATGCTCTGATTTGATTCAGGAATTATTCCATTTGTGTATTTATAAGTGATTTCTGTCCATCATGCTACACTTTAGAAAAGGTGCATAAAAGAAATGAAGATTATTATGTAAAGATCTAAGATGAAGTCAGACTCAATTTTCATTTATAAAAAAAACCATACCTGAATCTGTATGTTCATATTGACCAATGTCATGTCAATCAATTTAATTTTAAAAAGTACTAATTACCTATAATTACAAGTCAGACTCAAGTGTTTTTCTTCCATTCTTCAAGAGCTTTGCCATCAAATTACTCAAATTAACCTAAATTGCAAGGGTGTTCCGTATTCTAAACCCATTGATGCTTTGATTCTATTACATAAACTGAGGAAATCTGAGTTCTTCTAGCAATGTAGTAAAGCTCCTAACTTCATATAAAATATAAATTTGTTTTACTTCTCCAATTTGACTTAAAAAGAGTGATACATGAAACTGCCTTTGGAAATCACTGTTAAGTGTTTTTATAGTTGTTGAAGGATTGATATGAGTGTATTCAGCAGAAATATCCGTAAGTAGATTTTCTTGCTTAAGAAAGAAAATACAGCTGAAACCAGTTTGGTTCAGTGGATAGAGCGTGGGACTGTGGACTGAAGGGTCCCGGGTTCGATTCCAGGCAAGGGCATTTACCTCGGTTGCGGGCACATCCCTGGTGTGGGGCGTGCAGGAGGCAGCTGATAGATGTCTCCCTCTCATCGATGTTTCTAACTCTATCCCTCTCTCTTCCTCTCTGTAAAAAATCAATAAAATATATTTTTAAAAAAAAGAAAAGAAAAAGAAAATACAGTGAATTCTCTCACAATAGCACCATAATGGCTGTGGCAGGAGCTATATAGTCAGTCATATTGTATGTGAAGACATTACAGTATTTAAAAATTAATAAACATCAGGTATTAAGCTTTGTGTAAAGACACACTTACCTAATGGAACAAACTGTGTTCTTAGAATTTTTAAATATAATAGAATTTATTGAGTATCTACTATATTTTATCAACCAGCATGTTTTAAATATTTTCTTTGGGACAATAATTTACATGGAAAGAATTCAATAGGAAAACTATTTATGTGCTAGAATTTAGACAGTATACTGTCATTAGGACTGTATGGAATGTCCCAGCGAAAGATTTTCTCATAAATTTCAAATACGCCCTTTTACTTTCACTTAAGTTTTAAAAGAAAGTAAAACTGAATCACAAAGAATTCACATTGACCCAATCTAATATCTCCATGTTTACAAAATAAACAAAATGATACATAATCTAATCAACACACCAAGGCATCATTTGTAAGTTATTCAATATAAACCAACTATATTTTTAGAAAAAACAATTATTTTAAAGATGTCTTTTAAAAGACAATTCCAAATTTTTATATTTGAGACCTTTAAAATCATCTAAAGCTCTCTCAAATACCAGGTTATTAGCCTGTGTCCCCAGGTCCTGCCCTCATTAAAGAAAAAATTAAAACTCAATACAACTCTGCTTAGTCCACTTAAATCTAAATTTTCTGTATCCACTCTTGGAGTAAAATAAAATCTCAGTACAACCTAAGAAATAGCATTATGAACAAATTAATATTCAAAGCAAAATCAGGTTTAAAATAAATATATTTTCAAAACACATTTTCTTTAAAAAAATTACTTTTCACCCTATTTAGACAATGGGTAGTAGTCAGCCCACAGACTGAATGAAGGTTCTTGGGTTTGATTCCTGGTCACGGACAAGTACCTTGGTTGCAGGTTCGATCCCCACCCCACTCAGAGAGGTTATAGACAACCAATTGATTTCTCTCTCTCTCTCTCTCTCTCTTTCTCTCTCTCTCTCTCACACACACACAGACACACACACACACACACATCAATGTCTCTCTCCTTCCCCTCTCTCTTTCCTCCTACCTCCCTTCCAACTCTGTCTGAAAATCAATAGAAAAAAATATCCTGGGCTGAGGATTTTCTTTAAAAATTAACTTTTCAATGCATATATTTACAAGATTTAAGATTACGCAAAGAGTGAAAATCTATCTGACACAGAATGGCAATTTTTCACTTTCCCTGAAAGGCCATAAAAAGAATGATCCAAACCACTAAAAAGATTTACTACAGGCGCGCATAGAGAATCCAAGATGGCAGCATAGGTAAACACCTACAGTGCTGCCTCGCACAACAATTTCAAAACTACAACTAAAAGACAGAATAAACATCATCCAGAACCATAGGAAAGCTGGCTGAGTGGAAGTTCTACAACTAGAGGGAAAGAGAGGGGCTCACAGAGACCCAGAGGAGCTGCAAAAAGCTGAGGTACGGAGACACGCGCGCACTGAGAGCGGGTGCCGGAGTGCCTGCTTGGCTTTCTCTGGCAGGAGGGAAACGGAGACTCTCAAAGGCATTGAACCCCTTATCCTATGACACTAAATCCCAGATCCAGCCGAAACTCATACGGGGGGAGTTTGGACTGTGAAAAGGGAGAAGTGCACGGAAATTTAGGGGAGTCGCAAAAGATCAAAGGCCTGGTGGCCTGCACGGCACTGTGCACAGGACAGACTGCTGATTGTGCCGCTGGCTTTCGCGACTGGGCGGGAGACAGACCCTCCCAACTGTGCCACTTCTGACTCCACTAAGCCCCTGTTTTGGGCGAAACCCTGGGGACCTAGTCTCATGTGGTCTTGGTGCGCAGGGGAGCCGGAGGGGCAGCGGTCTAGAGGCACTATGGGCGTTCGGCACAAGGAGCGCTCCAGTGATTACCCAGTCACGTGAGACTCAGGGGCTGTGGAGGGCGGGGCCGACTGAAAGGCAAGGTGGTCCCTTAAGCCCTGAGACTCCACCCATCCTAAGCTCAACAGAGGCTTCTTCGGTTTTGCAAGTCTGGTATTATAAAGCTGAATTCAACACAGAAGTTTCCCCGACATAGTTAAAATGCTGAGACAAGGGAAGGGATCACAAACATATTATACAGAATCCTAACAGCAGACTAGAGGATGGCAAGAATCAAGTCAAAAATTTGAAATATAAAGAAGCAGAAGTCATTCAACAGGAAAAGCAAGAAGAGAAAAAAATCCAAAAAGTGAAGATAATGTAAGGAGCCTCTGGGACAGCTTCAAGCGTACCAACATCAGAATTGTGGGGGTGCCAGAAGAAGAGAGAAAGCAAAATACTGAAAACCTATTTCAAGAAATAATGACTGAAAACTTCCCACATCTGGTAAAAGAATAGACTGACAAGTCCAGGAAGCACACAGAACCCCAAATAAAAGGAATTGAAAGAGGATCACACCAAGACACATCATAATTAAAATACCAAGAGCAAAAGACAAAGAGAGAATATTAAAAGCAGCAAGAGAAAAACAGTTCATTACCTATAAGGGAGCACCCATACGACTGTCAGCTGATTTCTCAACAGAAGCGATGCAGGCCAGACGGGAGTGGCAAGAAATATTCAACGTGATGAATAGCAAGAACCTACAACCAAGAATAATCTATCCAGCAAAGCTATCATTCAGAATTGAAGGGCAGATAAAGAGCTTCATAGAGAAGAAAAGGCTAAAGGAGTTCATCAACTCCAAACCAGTATTATATGAAATGCTGAATGTTATTCTTTTAGAAGAGGAAGAAGAAAAAGTTAAAAGCCAAAAAATTATGAACAACAAATACATATCTATCAACAAGTGAATTTAAAAATTAAGTGAATTAAAAATTTGATCAACAGAATAAACTGGTGAATATAATAGAATCAGGAGCACAGAAAGGGAGTAGACTGATAATTCTCAGGGGGACAAAAATCATAAAGCATCAGACTGTGAAATTACAGCAGAAAGATTAAAGTTAGGTGAGGTAGATAAGTGATCAATCAAAGGACTTGTATGCATGCATATAAGCATAACCAATGGTCACAGACACTGGGAGTTTGGGGTATGCCTGGGAGGGAGAGGGGGCAATGGGGAGACATGTATAAAAAATTAATAAAAGGAAAAAAAAAAGATACTACCAATACGCCCCCAACTCCAATCATTTAATTGGTAACTCTGACATTGTTTCTAAGACTAAGCTGAAATAAAAATAAATACACTGAAAAAATTTAGAATGTAAACATTTTCTTTCTGAACCCTGGATGTTCTATTAGGGCTGGGTGTTCTCACAGAAGGTAATGCAAATCTTATCTATACAGATATATCATGTTTTATTTTAAATTATGACTGTATAATGTCCCCAGTGTCAGTCATTCTATGATGGTAAACAAACTAGCATCATTTCAGTTTCATAAAGGTCTAAATACCCACGAACAAATCACACACAAAACAAAAATGTAATAAAAATATTTAGTTAAATGACACATAACTCCCATTTATAAATTTAAAAATACAAATAAAATTTTACCAATTTGATATTCAGCCTTTAACTGGCTCAATACATAGCCCTGATTTATTTCCTAAAATCCTATTATAGCATCTTTTGAAAAATGAAATGCAACTTTATACCTTATACTTTCATTAGTAATGTAAATAGTTAAGCCGTATATTTGTCCCTGGGTCTCTCAAAAACAAACAAAAAAACAAAACTGAAAAGTCTTAGCTGAAAGTTTAAATGTTTAATATTTATAAATTTTAAAAATTTTACACATACTGAATGGTAGCAATGCTAACACTTTGTGACGAATAAACCACAAACTTACTGCATGGAGACTGTGTTCAGAGAGCCAAATCCCAACACCAGTATTTGCAATGTCATAATCTTATTTGGTAGTTGACACACCAGAAAGCCTAGCCTCAGAACATTCTTGAGGTCAGGTCCATGTTAGATGTATAGTATAGGTGCAGTATTTAATTTCAGGCTAATAAAGTTAGCTAATAGTACATACCTGACAGCTCCTAATAGCTGAGACCTAAGCATATAGACTGAAAAGAAGAAAACCTCTCCACTGCTGGGAAGGCCTAGGAATAGGTGAAGAGCAAATTCCAGGGGGTAAGGAGGACAAAAACGTATGTATGCAGCTTAGTCTTCAGACTTAGATATGGAACTAAAGGTCAAAAACAGATCAGTCCACTAGTCTTCTAGAGCAGAATGGATGTTCATTATTAACTTTGTCTTTACCTGAACCAAATATATTCCTTGGCTAAATATGTCATGAGTCTCCATTAAAATCGATCAGAACTACATGTAAATTAAGCTGTTTAAAGTTCAACTTGAATCACAGAACTTCATATCAATTTGAGCTCAAAAAATAAACCTAATTTGGACTTTTTTTTATTTTAGAAAGTCAGTGTTTTCAGAACATAGTTATTACTAAGTCAGAGGATATCCACTTATATTTTAAAATAAAGTATTATACTAAAATCAACTCTGTTGTTTTGTAGAATAATTTATAGGAAGTTATATTAAAAACTTATATCCAAATCAATTCCTTATTTTCTAATTAAGAAAAAAAAAAAAAACCCTAAGAAGTATTGAGGTTTCTGCTGCCTTAACAGTTAATATTTCTTTCAGGAACCAATAATGACATCAGAGACAGCTAACTTAGTAAGATCTAATGACAACCACCTCTAATGATAGAGGTGGCAAACAGAAACAAGTAAAACTGTAATAAAAAAAGAATAGTATTTTAAGGGTTCAATTGACATGGTCTAATAGGATACTCAGATTTGAAATCAACAGTTAGTTCCCTTCAATACTTGAGGGGCTCATATAAGTATTATCAGAAATGATCAGAGCAATTGGATTTGGGGTCAAGGGCACGTTCGTGGGCTGCAGGTTCAATCCCCATCACCATGGGAGTACATGTGGGAGATAACCAATCAATGTGTCTCTTTCACATCCATGTTTCTCTTCCCTCCACCCTCCACCACTCTTTCACTCTCTCTACAAAAGCAATGAAAGCCCTAACTGGTTTGGCTCAGTGGATAGAGCATCGGCCTGCGGACTGAAAGGTCCCAGGTTCGATTGTGGTCAAGGGCATGTACATTGGTTGCAGGTACCTTCCCAGTAGAAGGTGTGCAAGAGGCAGCTGATCAGTGTTTCTCTCTCATTGAAGTTTCAAGCTCTCTATCCCTATCCCTTCCTCCCTGTAAAAAAATCAGTAAAAAATATATATTTTTAAAAAGCAATGAAAAAATAACCTTTGGTTAAGAATAACAAAAACAAAAAAAGATAGTAAGGAGTGTTATTAGGGGAAGTTATTATAGAGAAGCTGGGTTTTGAAATGAAAATTGTGAAAAATAATAACCATCTCACTTTAACAGAATAATGTAATACAATTAGACACATGGCTTACAACGATTAGTTTGAAAAATATTCCAAAGATGTTTTTTTACATAAAATGTCACACTTTCTACCAGACAAAATTCAATGCAGTGTTGTTAACATGCCATTGTCTTCTAACAGATTAAAAGATAGCAAGTAATAAAGACACAAATAACTGTGAAGACTGTTCCAGAAAATCCATAAAACAATTAAGCAAGCAATCCTTGTAACAGAGCTACAAGAGTGACAGATGCTGTTATATAAATACCAATTGTGAAAGTACAAGTCCATAGAGATTGTGCCCTGGAAAACAAATTGGCCCAGGAAAAGAAAATCAAATAAAGAATGAACTGAAAACTAGACATTAAAGATGTCTATATATGACCAGAAATTTCATACAAGACAAATTCTAAATAAATATTCGACAATGTCCCTTTAACATATGTAAAAAAGGGGAGCACGAATAATGTTATTTTTAAAACACTTTGGACAACAGTTTTAGTAATAAAAATTAATTTACTAAAATTAAGTCAGTGTGTTTGACCCCCACAAGGCAAAGAGCAAAACCTCCAAAACTGAAAAGTCAATAAGCATAGCTAAAGACAAAACTGGACAAAATAAAATAAAGACTCAAACTAAACAAATATGTATACATCTGAAAAAAAATTGATACATTTACACAATGGGATACTATGTAGCCATAAAAAGGGCTTAAAAAAAAAGAAAATACGACCTTTTCAGACAACATAGATGGATCTGAAGGTAATATGCTAAGTGAAATATGCTGATTAGAGAAAGACAAGTACCATAGGATCTCACTTTTATGTGGAACCCAATAAACAAAATAAACTGACAATCTAAATAGAACCAGAGACATAGATATATGGAACAGACTGACAGCTCTCAGAGGTGAGGGAGAATGGGAGGACTGGATAAAAGAAGGTAAAGGGATTATCCAAAAAACATATATGCACAACCCATTAACACAGACAATGGTGTGGTGATAGTCAGAGGAAAGGAGGCACAGGGGCTGGGTGGAGGTGTACAAAGGAGGTGGGTGAATGGGGACATCTGTAATAGTGTCAACAATAAAAATAAAGTTAAAAAAAAGATGACCCAAATTAAACAAATACCAGTCAGAAAAACACATACACAAACTCCGGAAAAGTGTCCAGCTGTTGCAGTTAAGTGGCATCCCCATTACCTAAAAAAATGGTGTTGCCTTTTTTTTTTTTGTTTGCCACTAATCACATTCTGGTATCTTAAGGCTTATTTGGTCCAATCCCATGTACATATTCTTTTCCTTAAAAGTTGCCTAACTACAATGCAATATTATTGACAGCATCTAGGATAATTAAGCACATAATTTCCATCTAGATAAAGTTATAAATACAGATGCCTTTTTATTTCCCAAGGCATCCCTTTTCTACTCATCTTTATTTTTAAAAACTTGATTCTAGTTTTGTCAAAGCCAATGGACCTATCTAGTCAGTTGCCTGTCCCAAAATCCTCTGGCAAAGGGACTACACAGATAGGCAAGGCTTACAACCACTGAGCAGGTGTGCAGAGCTGAGAGACCACACATCAAAAACAATGCAAAATAGTGGTTCCTGGTGCAGATTTCATGTTCATTAAGGGGAAATAAAGAAATCTAAAAATGAACACATGGTTCGAAGTATTTTAAAAAATACAATATGCATATTTCATAAACAGTGACATAATTTTTTCTAGCTGTTTTTAAGATGCTTTGCTTCCCCTCTGCTGTTACTAGATGGTGACAACTAAGAGAAACAGTCCTTGAAGTTTTGGCTCAAGGCTCTTCATTGGTGCATGTCTAAGATAGAATGCCAAGCTAGATATAACTTAGATGTTCTTGTTTTGGTAACTGTAATTGTTAACAGCAGCTACACAGTTTCACAAAACATCACTGTGAAAGTGCATGTGCTCAATGCAATCCCACCACATTCCAGGGACAGTTTAGCACAGATGTGTCAAGAGCATAGTAGGACACCCACCCTTTAAAGCAATGTCATCGGGCCCTGTGACTATGACAAAGCAGTGGGCAGTTTTATATGCCTGTGGTTTCCATAATTTAAGGGGAGTATGGCAGCAATACAAAATTTTCTCTTAAATTTACAAGACTCCTATGAAATGAGAAAATACCCATTCCAGCATAATTATTTCTCCTAATGCCCCAATGTCTAAAATTTGCAGAGATCAGTCACTCCCATCCTCAGAATAGGGTAGTATAGCAATTGATATAAAGCTGGACAGAAACATACTCCAAGAGTTAGACTACATATGGATATGAGCCTCTGTTTCACTCACAAACCCACATGAATACACTACCAAAAGGGCACCACCAAGTTCAGAGTAGCTAACTTCCAAACCAACTCTGAAGCATCAAAACTGCATTTTTATTAAAACAAGTGTGTTGGTTTGTTTGGTTTTTGGTTTGTTTGTCTTTATTCTTAAAATTAAGGCAATGGGATGGCTACAGTTCCTAAAGTTTATTTTATGGAACAAAAATATACATGCATTTTCCTCAGGCATCAGAGTGTGAAAGAGGCCTGTACTCCACAAAACCTGCCCACCAGTATATTACATCCCAGTAAGCATCCGTAGTGCCTTCCCCTCCTGCCAGATTCAAATTGAATCACAGGAAGAAAAGCACCACAGCACAAAACCTCTTCAGAGTTTTCGCAGTGATTCAAAACTTTTGGGTTGGCAGAGGGAAGAAGTTTATTAAAATGAAAAAAACCCAGTGCCCATAAACAGAAATTCTGATAATGATGACCTCCAGTTGGGTCCAGTTCCTCAGTGCTGCAGGTGGTCCACGGACGTTTAAGAAACATCACCAAACATGACCACCTAGTATTTCATAACGAAAATTTTAAACTTTGGCTAGTCACCTAATGTTAGACAAAGAGGGAAAAGGCACTGAACATGATTTCATGATGCCCTTATCTGTTTGCACATATATGATATTTCATTTTGAAAACGTTAAATCACCATTCAAAACCTACAGAATACTTATGACCGATTGTGGTAACACCTAATAGCAGGCGCTGGTTTGAGGCTGAGCTTCACTGTCTCACTTCATTCGTTTCATGTCAAGCTCTCCAAAACCCCAATGGCCAAGAAACTGAAGGACAGGACAAGACTCAAGTCAACTTTTAGCAATTCAATGCACTTTGCAGAAAGGATCTAAATTAAGCATAGAGTTTTGTTCTTTATTTTACACAAAGGAGACCACCAACATTTGCCATAAATTCTTCCAAACTCTTTAGAAAAGCCATCTTCTGTTTTCGATCCAGCGTAGGAGGGGTGCTGCTTGCAGTGAGCTTGTTGAAGGCATCTGCTAATCTCTGGTAAATAACTGGGTCTTGTTGACTTGACAGTAATGTTTCAACCAATTCAGAGTACTCGGCCTATTGAAGAGATAAAGTGCATATAAAAACACATATTTCTCAAACACTAGACAAGTATGTCATATCAGTTACTGGATGGTGGGATTCTAAGAGGCAGGGTCTGCCAAGTCTTCTTTACAGTTAGCACATAATCTAGGTTCCATCCAGCTTTGCCATTGCAAATTCTCCTATTATAACAACCCAAATGAGGCAAGTACTGTTTATATTTCTGTTTTAAAGGAAATTTATATAACAGTGAGATTACCTAATACATCCAAAATCATACTGCCTTTGAGCAAGAATCCAGGCTGTTCAACTCTAGAAGCAATGCAATTACCAATTTTGCTGTGGTGCCTCTTTTGTGTTTTCAAAGCACATTATTTGTGTTTGTTTTGTATTTTATATATAACCTAAGTCTGCCACCTTTGTACATTTTCTGAGAGGTTCTATAGACACTATGTCCACACAGTTCTGTAGACAGCAGGTCACACAAATGCAGGTTAAGAGGTGGCAGAGTGGGAGAAGGGTATTTTGGACTTTTCTCAAAGTGGAAGTAGAAAATCTGAATTGACTGTGTACATGCAGCTCAAACCAGCACTGTGGCTCAGCGGCTCTGGGAAGGACAGCAGGAGCTTAACAAATATGGGTGTTATATTGTGTTTTCTTTTATGTTGTTAGTGCCCTTCATATTATAGCCTTATACAGAGGTGTGGGTGAGGCATTAAAGAAAATGAAAGCAGGGCATTCTAAGATAAACTCTCTTTTTTAAATTCTCACCTGAGGATATGTTTTTGGAGAGAGGAAGGGAGAAAAAGAGAAAAAACATCAATGTGAGAGAGAAACATCGATTGCCTCCTGTCTTTGACCTGACCAGGGATCGAACCCAAAACCTGGGTATATGCCCTGACCATGAATTAAACCCGCAACCTTTCTGATGTATGAGATGATACTCCAACCGAGCCACCTGGACAGTGCAATAAAACTTTCTTGAAAAAAGCTGGCCTGCCACTATTTTTCATTAACTTCTTGGCATATCATGATGGACCAAAATGGTAAAACCGTATTAGTTAAAATTGGAAAAGAAGAGTATGGGATAGCACCCTACCACACCCGGGCAAGGAGCCAGAATGGCTGCCTTCACACCCCGCTCCAAGGGACAGGCTTGTTCACAGAGGAACAAGAATAAATTCAATCTATGTCCCTGCTAAAGTGAACTAGCTGTGTCCCTGGGCCAAAATAGCAGGACATCATCCTCACCAATCCCATGCTCTCCTTCTCTGTTCTACATGTATAAGTATGTTTTTTTTAAAGGCAACCAGAGCCCTAGCCAGTTTGGCTCAGTGGATAGATGTTGGCCCTTGAATTGAAGGGTCCCAGGTTTGATTCTGGTCAAGAACACCTACCTCAGTTGCAGGCTTGATCCCTGGCCCTGGTCAGAGCGCATGCAGGAGGCAACAGTTTGATGAGTCTCTCTCACATCAATGTGTCTCTTTCTCACTCCCCTTACCTTCCAATCTCTAAATCAATGGAAAAATATTCTCAGGTGAAAATTAACAACAACAAAAAGGGCAATCAGAATATTCATTGTCCTAGTAAGAGCAGGAAATCAAATGACAGAAAGGCCTCTTATGGGCATCATCTCAGGAAGTAAAATTCTGAATACCTGCACAAACAGTACAGAAGCCGGCCTAAAGGTGGCCTTCAAGTACTTTGTCAAACACTATGAAATCCTATCTTTCTAAAAAGAGAAAATAAATGCAGCCTCAAGAGCCAGTCATAGCAGATGCTATGGCCTCTACGCTTTAAAAAAAAAAAAGAAAAAAAGAAAAAGATTTTTTTAAAAAATTGATTTTAGAGAGAGAGGAAGGGAGAGGGAGAGAGAAACATCGATCTGCTTCCTCCTGCATGACCCCTACCAGGAATAAAGTCCTCAAGAAGACTTGTGTCCTGACCAGGAATTGAACCAGCAACCTTTCAGTGCATGGGACAATGCTCAACCATCTGAGCCACACTGGCCATGGTGTCCTCTACACTTTAAAAAAAAGTCTTAGTGAAGTGCTGGTTTGGTTCAGTGGTTGACCATTGACCTATGAACCAGATCACGGTTCGATTCCCGGTCAGGCCACATGTCCAGGTTGGGATGTGCAAGAGGCAGCCAATCAATGATTCTCTCTCTCATCATTGATATTTATCTTTCTTTCTCTTTGTCTCTCCCCTTCCTCTCTGAAATCAATAAAAATATATTTTATAATGTCTTCGTTCCTCTAGCCAATCACGTGGTCATGCAAGGATATGTATGAAGTGGGGGGAGGGGATATGTTTTGGGAAATTGATTCTTCACATACACTTGATGGGCATGTACAAAAGAAAGGGAGATGGGTGAGCTAGCATAACTTTTTCTTCTCTAATATTGGCCCCACATCAGTGATTGCTTCAGTCTTTAAAGACTAAAAGACTTAGGAAAGGGAGGGCGAGGGAGGTGAAGATAAGGGAAGAACACTTTCCATATTGTAGTATGGAATAAATACTGTTGTTTCCCAGCTCTCTGAAGACAGTCTCTTCTAGGTGCCCCATCTCATTCATCTTGTTTGTCTTACAAAACTGAGTTCCTCAAGGACAGAAGCACATCTCCATTATCCCCTCAAATCTGATTCCTGGTTCCTAACAATTGTGTAAGGATAAGCTTTAGGGCAAAGGATGGGTTATAATAGTGCATAAGGGATAATAAATGCTTATTAGCCCTCAAATAGCTTATCTAATTAAAAAAAGCCAGAGCTAATGAGGTGGTTAAGAAACAGGACTACACTGCAACAGAACTGCAGCCCTGAGTCAGAGATCCCCTAAGATCTGAAGGGTTAACACCACTGTGTATCTGAATCATCTCCTTCTAAAAGACCAGCACCTCAAGGAGCTGCAGCCCATACCTGGTGCAGGCACACCAACGTGTAGAACGCCTCACCGGCTGCTGTTGTCATCTCAGTGTTGTGTTTCTGCAGAACCAGCATATCAAAAACCAGCTGAAAGTGCACAAGGAAACCACTAAATAAAGACACACAACACAAAAATCACACAGTCCTCCAGCTCCTCCCTGCTCCAAAAAGAGAGAGGGTGGTATGTGTTCATTAAATATATCTGAACATTAAAGAAAATGGTTTTTTAAAAGTCCAAAGATAAGATATGGATGTGATTACCTCCTGTGGTATAATAATTAAATTATCCAATTACCCATTATATTTACATCAATTTTTAAGAACACAGAAGTGAAGAGTTACACGTCCAGAAAGTGGATCTCCAGAAAACACAGTGAACAGAAAGTAACTATTAAAGAAGGTAAGCATTTCCTGATTTGAAAGATTTATATGTACTAACAGTCCTCATCAAAGCAGGTGACCTTACAACCTGCTATCCAAGCACCTTACCTTCAGAAAGTGCCGTGTCGCTAGAAACAGTGGTGAGTCTGTATCTTGAGCTTTTGCACACTGTTCAGCCAATGGTGTCAGAGCCTCCAGGCACAGCTGGCAAACCTCCGAGCTCATTCTGATCATGAAGGTCAAAGAGCAAATGCAAGTAGACATACTTGACATATTAAAGACAAAAAATTGTTGTGTACTTCTAGAAATGAATGCAGGTAAGCTATAGCTTGAACAATGTGTCTTTACTGAATTAAGTGAGAAAAGACTCCCAAGATTTTGAGGTGATCCACAAGTGTTTGGGATCTGCAACTGGAGACTTCCAGCATGTTTCTGATTATGAGGCACATATTTGCTATTTTTTACCATCAGGTAGCTAAGATCAGACACCCAGCAAGAGTATGTGATATTATTTGGGAAGCAGGGACAAAATGTCCCTAGAATCTGTGAAAGAAGAAAAAGAATATGATGAACTAACAACATCAAAATAAACACAGAATTAGGGCAGTTATAGAAATGGTGGCTTTTTTTAAGAAATAAAACTGAAATATAAAATAAAAAAATTTAAAACTTTAGGTAAGATCTTTTCCCCATGTGATAAGTGATAACAATACCTATTTAAAGGATACGAAGTCATTCCCAGTTCTAGAGAACACATCAGACTTTTAAAAAGGTCTTCAGGAAGCTGTGGTATTTTTTCAGGAAAAATCTCACAAATAAAGGTAATTAATTTGTAGTATTGATTACAAAGTGTTGGAAACTGAAAAAGAAAAATTAAATATTTAGATGCTTAATATTATCTCATTTTGTTTTCTTTAATACAAAAAAAGTAACAACAGGCAAGCTTCTAAGTATAATGATTTTTTAAATTGATTTTAGAACAAGAAAAGAAGGGAGAGGGAGGAGGGGAAGAGAGAGAGAGAGACAAAGAGAGACAACATTGATTTTTTATGCCACTTATTTATGCATTTGTTGGTTGATTCTTCCATGTGCCCTGACCGGGACTAAACCCGAAACCTTGGCATATCGGGTCTACTCTCTAACCAATCTGGCCAGTGCATAATGTTTTTTAAAAAACACATATAAGATGCCTGGCCAGTGTGGCTCAGTGGTTGAACATCAACCTATAAACCAGGAGGTCACGGTTTGATTGCCGGTCAGGGCACATGCCCGGGTTGTAGGCTCGATACTCAATGTGGGGCAGCCAATCAATGATTCTCTCTCATCATTGATGTTTCTATCTCTCTCCCTCTACCTCCCTTTCTGAAATCAGTTAAAACATATTTTAAAAAAGAGAGAGAGAAAAGGAAGCAATGGTCTGGAAATCTATGGCCTTCTCACTCTGACACTTGTACTCTTACCCCTGCTCCCCACTCTCTGTGTATGTGTGCACAGGCGAACACACCTCCCTCTTCCTCTCCATTCATGTCATTGTCCTCAGCTTCAGACTCCTCTGACATCTCATGAAAAGAGGGGTAAGAAAGGCAGCCTCCTTACCATCACACCCAATATTGAGTGATAAAACCAAGGTATAGCACAGTCCAAAGTACAAAATTTTAAAAATCTATGAGCCTTGGTTTCTTACCATCCTATTTCTACATGGAGGGATTTATAAATTCATTCCATTGTTTAATCCTTCAACCTGAGAATAATGCTCAACAAGTACCAGAAGAATGCATACAACTGAAAATCTAACATAATTTTAATTGCTTAATGACAAATGATGAGGGAATCAAAACTGCTAACATTAGAATGCAATTTCTAAAAGCCCCACTTTTCTGTAGTAATTTATTTTAAATGCAGAACTCTAGGGCAGGAGTGAGAGCCTGTGTTCTGAGCTGTAAACAGTGTTAATGACACTTAACAGCAACTCAAATGTTTTATTTCCATGTGTACTTATCAAACAGGTATTCACATCCCTTAGTTAAATCAGAGGGACATTATTGTCTAAAATATCTTAAAACTTCGAGCACACACATTTTAATGTTCATATTCACTTTCTTCAATTACCTTCAAAAGATCTTGTGACATCAAGGGCAGAATTAGGTTGACTCCATATAAAACAACATCCGCTGCTGACACAGACCTGCTTGCTGCGTGCCCCGGTTCATGTCCCCTAAACACTTCATCTATAAACAGAAACCATGCAGTCTTACAGCCATAACATCAACAAATCTGCAAAGTTGGATACATTCTACCCTTGAGTAGTAAAAAAGATTTGAATCTTAATCCACAATAAATCTGACTGGATAATAGGACACCTGGTAAGTTTGCCTGGGTCACCCTTCTGTATTTCACTGTTTAGGACCTCAGAATACTCTATCCAGATGGTATTCTGTGTTTACATCAAATATTACTCTTCAATAATAAAAGAAAACAGGCAGGCCAGTATGGCAAAGTGGTTGAACATTGACCTATGAACTAGGAGGTCAAAGTTTGATTCCGGGTCAGGACACATGCCCGGTTGCGGGCTCAATCCCTAGTGTGGGGTGTGCAGAAGGGAGCCGATCAATGATTCTCTCTCATCACTGATGTTTCTACTGCTCTCTCCTTCTTCCTTTCCCTCTGAAATCAATAAAAAATATTTAAAATAATAAAACTAATGCTTAATCAATGTTGTGAAAAATAAATCTACTCTACTGACACACTAGTTGCACTTTGACTTAATTTCCACAATAATATTTATTTTATCTCTTAGGTGTGTGGAATTTTTTTTAGCTGAAAAGGAATGGGGGAAATATGGAAATTAACATGTCACATAAAAGAGAAAGTTTTTTTTTTTTTAAAGCTACGGGGATGAAGAGTTTGTTATCCTTAATCCATACCTATAAATTAATAGGAATCATAAGATAAGCAAACAAAGTCCATAAACAAACATCTAACAAAACCACCAATCCAATGAAAAACAGTCATTCTAATCAAGCAATGTAATTTTTTTTTTTAATGTCTCACCCAAGGATATTTTCTTCACTGATCTCCAGAAAGAGTGTGGGAGGGAGATAGAGGAGGGGAAAAAAGAGAGAGAGAGAAACACTGGTATGAGAGGCACATCAACTGTTTGCCTCCTGCATATGCCCCAACTGGGACCATACCAGGAATTGAACCTACAACCAAAGTATGTGCACTTGACAGGGAATTAAATCCTCGACCCTTTGGTCCAGAGGCTGATGCTCTAACCACTAAACAAACTGGCCAGGACTAAAGTTACTATTTCTAATTCATTAAATTCAAGATGTCTTTTGTTGTTGTTGTTAATCCTCACCAGAGGATATTTTTCCATTGATTTTTAGAAAGAGTGGAAGGGAGAGACAGAGACAGAGAGAAACATCAATGTGAGAGAGATATATTGATTAGTTGCCTCCTGCATACACCCTGACCAGGGCTGGGGAACCTGCAACCAAGGTATGTGCCCTTTGCCAGAACTGAACCCAGGACCTTTCAGTCCACAAGCCAATGTTCTATCCACTGAGAGAAACTGGCGAGGGATGAAGATGACTTTTAAAGGATACTATTTACATGTTGGTCAGGATATAGTGCAACAGTACCCTTAAGAGATATATAGTAAAAACTTTCAGAGCACTGTACATACTAAAAGATATAATCAAATTCTGATAGAGATTTGTCCACAGAAATGATTGCTGCATCTCTATTTATAACAGCAAAATCATAAATATTTCAGATATCCAATATTAGTAAACTGATTAAATTCCCAAATGTGCAACACCATTCAGCCATTAAAAAGTTATAAAAAATTCTTAGTAAGGTCAATAATACATTAATTAAAAAGGCAGAATATAATGCCCAGCCAGTGTGGTTCAGTGGTTGAGTATTGAGCCATGAACCAGGAGGTCACAGTTCGATTCGCAGTCAGGGAACATGCCTGGATTGTGGGCTCCATCCCCAGTGTGGGGTGTGCAGGAGGCGGCCAATCAATAATTCTCTCTCATCATTTATGTTTCTCTCTCTTCCTCTTTGAAATCAATAAAAAGTATATTTTTCTATTAAGAGCATATTACTTTAGAAAAAGGGGGAAAAATAAAATGGGTAAATAAAGAAGCATTTCTACTTAAAAACCACCTAATTCTGAACTTCTCCAAATGGTCTCAGTGCCATTTGGAAGAATCCCATCTTCCAAGACAAGGCATGCAAACCTGAGGTCGGGACATGAGGCTGTTCTGGCACTTCCCGCAGGCTTGACTAACAAAACAGGCTCTCTATGTGGAGGCTGTGACCTGGGGCATGTTGGGCACAGCTCCCCAGCCATGAGCTCTGCTAAGAATTCAAGAATGGAGAACAAAGCTACACTGCCAGTTATGTATTTAATAGGCCACCTAGCATAGTAATTTCATTTCATACTTAAAATATTTGGTTATTATCTCACCTATTAGCTTTATGTGAAAAATAATAACTTAAAAATATTATCTTCCTTTTTACCATCTATTTAAATAGTTAATTCTGTTCCTTTGTCATTTTTCTATTTCAATTGTCTTTATTTTTCTATCATCTGAACTTCAATCCTATTCATTCTTATTTTATTTTTTACCTCCTTACTTTGTACTTTCAATCCTGAGTATTGTAACCTCTATTTCTTTTCTTAATGTTTTATTATAACTTGAATGTTTTTGCTTTTTTATTTTGAAAACCTCCCCTGTTTTAACTATACTGTTTGCTCCCTCATTTGATGTAGAACAGAAAGATGACGTGCAACTTGTACCATAAACCTGGGAAACTGCAGGGCTTTACCCTCCAAGTGCCCGTAACAGCTTTCCCTCCCTTTCAATGCCAGCTAGGATTTTTAGTCAAATTACTCAGGGTACCGGGCTCTCACAGTATGCTTATCTCCTGGAAAGTCTACAGAAAAGTTTCCAAGAGCCCACCAATCAACAGATACAGTGTGTGAAACTGCAGGCTGGTATAAAACTAACTTTTCAAGGAAAAGGGTCAGTAACTACTAAGCCTCACAACCTAGAAAACGTTGAGAACTCCTGAATTAAGGACCTAAAGAATTCAGAAAGCATGGGAATAACACTCGTGTGAGAGGCGGGCCCGGCACCTGGCAGGGTGGCCATTTCAGCTTTGGTATAGAAAGGAAGTACTGAGGGGATGTGGGACAGGGCCTTGAAAACCATTTCACCTGGGAGCTCATGGATACACAAACACTGAAAAGAACTGTTGTCCAGTGAATAAGGAAACAGAGAAAGAACAAGCTCAAGTATGGGGCATAATAAGGAAAGTGGGAAGTTATAGCACTCAGCTCAAAAAAGAGAATCTTATAAGGAAAAAGTGTCCACAACAACAAATATCTGCAGAACATAAAAGGAGATGCTCAACCGGATTTGTTTTTCTCTCAGAAAGCAAGATCTCTTTTGTGTTAAGGGAAGGTGGGCGGTGAGGTAGGAGGGAGGTAAGAAAACACTCTACAAATACGTAAGGTTTCAATTACTGGTGAAGTTCTCACCAGTAATAATTCCTGGCTACCAGGCACCAAGCTCAAGACCAGAGACTTCTGAGCTCACCCATGAATACTCTACACTCTAAAGGGCATTTCTCAGCATACCCATTGGAAAGTTATTAGAAGGATGACTGACTTCCCCAGGGTTTTGTGTCCTTGAGCCACTAAAGTTACTCTCGAAAGCATACCCTGTGAATTCCAGAGTTCAGCATTTCCCACCCCAAAAAGGATTTCCATGCCTCACTCTGAAAGGCTTTGCAGGGCATCCACCTCATGACACGGAGGGACCAGTCAGTAAAGCATAACTCTGAAGTTTGGTGCCAGGATGTGAATTTAGTCCTGCAATTTACTGCTCCACATCTGTGGGCAAGTGTTTCCTGCACCTGTTTCTCATCTATAAAATGAGTGTAACAGTGGTACCTACTTCATGCCATTTTCATAGGTATAGTACCTGGCATTTGGTGAAGATTTTACTATTCTTTTTATAAGAGGAAAGCCAAGCAGGAAAGACCAGGGGTTCCGCCTTCACTGTAGTGACCAGAGATGACATTGTCATCTATTCTGAAAACTGAACTTCCTCATAAGATTTTGCTTAACAAAAATATCCTTTGCTTTAATAAATATAACAATAATAACAAAGCTTACACCCTACCTGTATCACTGAAGTCTATGAACTCTTTTGACAGAAGGTTTGTAAGAAGTTCCATAATAAGAAGTAGGTCCTGGTATTGCTCCTCTTCGGCTGTGACATCCACTCTCTGCCGACCTAAATTATTCTTAGAATATACTTGCAACAAAGTGAGGCAGGCTTCATATAAGTTCATCGCTTTGGACTGTAAGAAAGCATGCAGAAATTAGGCTAACAAAAATATATAAATATTAAATAAATTAAAAAACATAATCTAATAAAGTTACTCTAAATCTCAACGATCTCAAATGCTTATTTTAAACTGCATTAAAACATTAACAGAATATATAAAAAGTTTAGGGAGAACCAAGATGGTGGCATAAGGTATACACACCTATACATGCTGTCTCTCACAACCACACCAAAACTAAAACTAAAAGACAAAACGACTATCTCCCAGAACCATGGGAAAGCTGGCGGAGTGGAAGTTCTGCAACTAGAAGGAAAGAAAAAAGTGCACTGAGACCTGGAAGGATGTGCAGAGGCTCAGAAAGGCAGAGGTATGGAGACACGTGCGAATTGGGCTGGCGTGCACTGTTTTTTTCAATTGGGAGTGAGTTACAAATTCCTGACTGCTCTGAACTCCAGTTTCCGGCGAGATTCTGAGGACCCAGACTCATACAGGGAGAAATTGGACTGTCTGCCATCGGGTCCAAAAGAGAGGGTGGCCTTCTCACAGAGGTGTGCACAGGGATCATTGTTTACTGCTGGGGTGTGGGACACAGGACACTGAACAGAATGAGGAAGAGAGGGCTGACTGGCAGGCATTGCTGTTTGCCACGCCCTAGCCTAGTGCTTGCCGAGACACTGACCCCCCAATTTATAAACCCACCCAGCAGTGTGCAGCGACCTTTGCATATGAATGGCCTGCCCTCTGGCAGCTTACCCTAACAAATTGCAATTGGGTGAGACAATTACAAAACTTCCAAACTCCAAACAAAGAGGAGAAATCTGCAAATCTCTCTGTAGCTCCTGCTGGGTGGCCTCAGACACTAGCTGACTAGCACGTCCTTGGAGATCCAGGAACCAGTGTACTTAGAGGTCAGTGTGAGACGACACCAGATTTCAACTCCTCACATCCATAAGTGACACATTCAAGAGGCAAACTCGGTGAGTGCTCAGACTTGAGGCAAGTCTCCTACCGCATAGGGGTGTCTCCAGCACAGCAGTTCTTCCATTAATAGACAAAGCTAATCCTCACAGTCAATTGGCCTGGAGGTCAAATCCTCCCCCAGTGTTCCAATAGCAATCAAGGCTTAACTACAACAAAACTGTGAACCCAGCCCACAAAGGGGTGCACCAAGAGTGTTCACCTCAGGTGATTGGGGAGGCGGAGCTACTGGGCCCTAAAGTAGAACTAGCACACAAAGCCACTCCATTAACACAGGGAAGCAGCCAAAATGCGGAGGCAAAGAAACATGTCAAGAATGAAAGAAATGGAAGGAAGCAATGACTGGACATAGAGTTCAAAACAAATTTATAAGGTTACTCAAGAATCTACACAAACTGCCGAGAAACTTAGTGAGACCTCTGAGAACCTTAGTGAGACTTTCAAGGATCTTAATGAGAATGCAAAAAAAAAAAAAAAAAAAGACAAAAAAAACCCAACAACAACAGAAAGGACCAGTCCTAAATTAAGCATACACTGTCTGAAATAAAGAATAATATACAGAGCCAAAACCGGTTTGGCTCAGTGGATAGAGCATCAGCCTGCGGACTGGAAGGTCCCAGGTTCGATTCTGGTCAAGGGCATGTATCCTGGTTGTGGGCACGTCTCCAGTAGAGGGCGTGCAGGAGGCGGCTGATCGATGTCTCTCTCTCATCGATGTTTCTAACTCTCTACCCCTCTCCCTTCCTCTCTGTAAAAAATCAATAAAAATATACAGTGGTACCTCGAGATACGAGTTTAATTCGTTCAGTAACCTTGAGGCATGGGAAACTGTGAGACGCTCGAGTCGCGGTAAACTGGTGGGTTGTGTGCAGCCGGCCGATCCACATGATTGCTCATATCTCAAATGTTGCTCGTATTTCAAAGCAAAAATCGCTCGCTCTACGGCTCATATCTCAAAAATTTCGTATGTTAGGGCACTCGTATCTCGAGGTACCACTGTATTTTAAAAAAAAGAATAATATACAGAAATCCAACAGCAGACTAGAGGACCCCAAGAATAGAATCAAAGATCTGAAATATGAGGAAACAAAAAACAGCCAACCAGAAAAACAAAAAGAAAAAAGAGTCCAAAAATGTGAAGATAGTGTAAGGAGCCTCTGGGACAACTTCAAGCGTACCGACATCAGAATTATGGGGGTGCCAGAAGAGAGAGAGCAAGATACTGGAAACCTATTTGAAGAAATAATGACCAAAAACTTTCCCTACCTGGTGAAAGAAATGGACTTATAAGTCCAGGAAGTGCAGAAAACCCCAAAGAAAAGGAATCCAAAGAGGACTACACCAAGACACATCATAATTAAAATGCCAAGGGCAAAAGATAAAGAGAGAATCTTGAAAGTAGCAAGAGAAAAACAGTTAGTTACCTACAAGGGAATACCCATACGACTGTCAGCTGATTTCTCAAAAGAAACTATGCAGGCCAGAAGGGAGTGGCAGGAAATATTCAAAGTGATGAATAGCAAGAACCTATAACCAAGAGTTCTCTACCCAGCATAGTTATCATTCAGAATTGAAGGTCAGATAAAGAGCTTCGCAGACAAGAAAAAGCTAAAGGAGTTCATCACCACCAAAGCAGGATTATATAAAATGCTGAAGCATATTCTTTAAGAAGAGGAAGAAGAAAAAGGTAAAGATAAAAATTATGAATGACAAAGTTTGATAATAAACACATACCTATCAATAAGTAAATCTAAAAATCAAGTGAATAAAAAATCCAATGAACACAATAAACTGGTGAATATAATACAATTAGGGGCATAGAAAGGGAATCGACTAACAATTCTCAGGGAAAAGGGGGTGTGAGGGGTACAGGAAGAGATTCAACAAAAATCTTACCACCTATGGATGATGGGGGTAAGGGAATGGGATGGGGAGTGGGGAATCAGGTAGAGGGGACCTATGGGGGGGAAAAAAGAGGAACATCTGTAATAAACTGAATAAAGATTTATTTAAAAAAACATTAACAAAAATGAAAAAATACACTTAAAATATTAACAATTTTCCAGCAATAAAATTTAATATCCTTTCCCCCCCCCACTTGACTAGAGATAATAATTACTGCTATTCAACTTCTTCACTGATATTAATATTTAAAATTGTATAACTTGCAAGAACACAGAGTACCAAACAGTGGTCTTAAACATGAGAATGGCACTGTCACGCCCTTGCAATAATTCACTTATGATTACATTTTTAATATTTTAAATATAACCTCAATTTTAAGAAGGTTCCTTTGATCTCAAAACAAAACAAAAACAAGTCAGGAGCCCATATTAAATGATTTGGGAAAGATTTAATTTAATTTGCTAACAAGTACAAATACTGTATGTTTAAGGTTGCTTTTTAAAAGCTTTCTAGATAATTTAAGGGAACAAAACATACATCTTTGCCTACTAAATATAAAAGGATTTAGGGTGTCTAAACAATTATCTGACTTACAAAACATATATACAAACTGCCATTAAAAACTTTAGGCTTGCTGAGACCGGTTTGGCTCAGTGGGGGATAAGAGCGTTGGCCTGTGGACTGAAAGGTCCCAGGTTCGATTCCGGTCGGGGCATGTACCTTGGTTGCGGGCACATCTCCACTGTGGGGCGTGCAGGAGGCGGCTGATCGATGTCTCTCTCTCATCGATGTTTCTGACTTTCTATCTCTCTCCCTTCCTCTCTGTAAAAAATCAATAAATATATATTTAAAAAAAAAAAACAACAAAAAATAACTTTAGGCTTGCCCTAACTGGTTTGGCTCAGTGGATAGAGCGTCAGCCTGCGGACTGAAGAATCCCAGGTTCGCTAATGGTCAAGGGCATGTACTTTGTTTGCAGGGACATCCCCAGTAGGGGGTGTGCAGAAGAAGCAGCTGATCTAGGTTTCTTTCTCACCGATGTTTCTAACTCTTTATCCCTCCCCCTTCCTCTCTGTAAAAAGTCAATAAAATATATTTTTTAAAAAAAATTTAGGCTTGCCCTGCCAGTGTGGCTCAGTGGCTGAGCATCAACCTATGAACCAGGAGGTCACGGTTCAATTCCCAGTTAGGGCACATTCCCAGGTTGTGGACGCAATCCCCAGTAGGTGGTGTGCAGGAGGCAGCCAATCACTGATTCTATTCTCTTTCATTGTTGATGTTTGTATCTCTCTCTCCCTCTCCCTTCTTCTTTGAAATTAATTAAAAAAAAATATTTTAAAAAAAGAAAGCCCTTTAAAAAAATGTAGGCCTTAGTGTTCTACCACAGAGAAATGGTCAACTTTCTCGACCATAATTCATTTGTTTTATCTCATATTCCTCATTTGAATGATTTGATTTAATAACATATTAGCCCAAATAAATTACTAATTATTAACATAATTTAGGGCAAGAATTTACATTCATTCAACATGCCATACTCTGAATTCTAATTTCTCTTGAAAACAGTATTTTGAAAAACATTTGGAGGCATAAAAACACTTCAGATAATATTCATTAAATTCAAAGGCAAATATCTATTATTTTGTTACCAGTGGCCCAGTGCACAAAATTCATGCACATTAAAAGGGTATTAATTAAAGGAAATATTTTAATATTGCTATTTTCCCTTTCTCTATAATAGAAGTGTGAGAGATGAAAGAAAATTAGTAAAATGTATATAAAAATCTTCTTCCTGTCAGTCTGGGGCATATCATGGAACCCAGCGTCAAGTCTTGCCCACCACGTGTACCTCAAAATCATGTGAGACCCAAACCAGGCTGCAACCCCCAACCCCGACTGGGTTAGATCTAGTCCCAGCTGGTCCCACCCTGTCAAGCCTCTCCAGGCAAAGGGCACAGCCTCAGGCTCCTGACCCAGTGCTGGGGCAGGGGGCACGGCCTGAGATCCTCTGTCAAGTCTCTCCAGGTGGGGAATTATAGCCTGAGGTCCCCCAGCCCAGTGCCAGGGGACGGACCTTGAGGTACCCCATCAAGCCCTGCCAGGCAAAGGGCACGGTCTGAGATCCCCCATCAAGTCCTGCTGGGTGGGGGGCATGACCTGAGGGCCCCCTGCTTGGCACCAGAGTGGGGGTGGAGGGGGGCTGCGCAGCTTGAGGTCCCGTCAGGTCCCTGCTGATTGCTCATGAAGGCTCATTACGGGAACTCAGCCTCCACTGTGGGTGTAGCCATCTTGTGTTACAAAAATCCTGCTTTTGCTGGGGCACCACCATCTTTGTGACAGAGTGATGGTCTATTTGCATATTCCCTCTTTATTATACATTGAGTGGCCAGATTATTATGATCTCTGAAGGCATAATAATCTGGCCACTCAGTATATATTTATATTAGAGGCCTGATGCATAAATTGATGAATGGGTGGGGTCCAGCTAGCCTGGCCAGGGGGAGGAGACATGGACAGCTGGCTGGCCTGCCTGCTGGTTGAACTCCTGGTCGAGGGGACCATTTGCAAATAAGCTTTTTATTATATAAGATATACACTGAGTGGCCAGATTATTATGTGTTCAGAGATCATAATAATCTGGCCACTCAATGTATAGGATAGCTTTAAGGAGTTTTAATCCTGAAGGGATAAAATTAAGAAAGCACTCACCTCTCCAAGATAGCATATCTGTTTATGTGCAACTTCAACAAAAACTTCTATTATGAGATTGACAGTCTCGGGGGTATTTTTGTAAACTTCCATCAATCCAATGCAATTGGTAAGGAAGTCCATTAAGAAATTAAAAAGGATTGCCACGTTGTCAATCTGGGTAGCCTCAGCAATGCCACATAGGGCCTCTAGCGTGGCAGTGATTTCTTGCTTGACCTCCTCTTGCTGGCACATCTGCTGAAAGTTTTCCTGATTTATCACCCTTAAAAATCGCTGCTGTAATGGCTGAAGAACCTATAAAAACAAAACATGGATTTTCTAAAAACCTACCTTATTCTCTCTCTCTTTTTTTATCTTTATTTCCTCAACTAAGAAAAACAGTCATTTTCCAAAACATTTTTAACCACTGGAAGTAGAAAAAGCACAGAAACAAAGAATTCTGAACCACACATTATATTCCTCATTTTGAGGGTCATCACAACTTCTGCATAAAGTAGACATTACCTCATGCCTGTTAGAATGGCTGTTATAAAAAAAGACAAGAGATAAATGTTGGTGACAATGTGGAGAGAAAAGGGAACCCTCCTGCAATGTTGGTAGGTTTGTAAACTGGTGCAGCCACTATGAAAAATAATATCAAGGTTTCTCAAAAAATTAAAATAGAACTACCATATGACACAGCAATTCCACTTCTGGATACATACATATTCAGAGGAAATGAAAACACTAATTTGAAAAGATATCTGCACCCACATGTCCATAGCAGCATTATATACAATAGCCAAGACATGGAAACAATCTAACTTTAAATATCCATTGATGGATGATGGATAAAGAATGCTGTGGTGTATATACATGGTAGAATACTATTCGGCCATAAAAAATAAACACCCCATAATATCCTCTATTGAGACAACATAGATGGATCTTGAAGGCATTATACCATGGGAAATAAATCAAATAGAGAAAGATAAACATTGTATGATTTAAATTATATGTGGAATCTATTTAAAAAAAAACCCAAAAGACAAAAAAACAAAAGAACCAAACTCACAGAAAAACTTTTTGTTTTTTCCAACAATATGGGTGGGGAAAGGGAGATTTGAAGAAAGGTGGTTAAAAGGTACAAACTCTCAGTTATAAAATAAATATAAGCACTAGGGATGTGATATACCAGCAGTCGCCAATCTTTTGGACCGCGTGGACCACAAGTTGATGACCGCTATGATATAAAACATGATGATTATGGCTAACACTTTATGTCACATAGAAAAGCTGTTAAGAGAGTAAAATCCAAGAGTTAATCACAAGGAAATTTTTCTCTTTTGTATCTATATGAGATGATGGATAACTGAACTTATTTCACATAACATGTAAGTCAAACCATTATGCTGTACACCTTAAACTTATACAGTGTCACTTACATCTCAATATAGCAAAAATTATAATTCATGGAAAATTATAAGTAAATGCTATCTTTCACTTCTTTAAGTAATTTAGCTTTGAGTGAGAGAGAGAGAAGGAAAACTCACAGAATACAACTTCAATGCCATCCACAAAATTCAGCCACTATCCTCATCTCTTTCCAATAAAACATTAAACCTCAAAGTAGAAACTGACACTGTGTTCTACAGGAATAGGCAAAAGTAGTTTTACAGTTTGAGTACACAAAACTGAGTTTATTCTTATTATCACTAGTGGCCTGGTGCACAAAATTCTTGGGATAGGGAGTTCCCTCAATCTAGCCTGCACCCTCTCCAATCGGGGGTCCCTTGGGGGACATCCCTTTTGCAATCTGAAACCACCGGCTCCTATTTGCTCAGCTGCCTGCCTGCCTGCCTGACTGCCCCTAACTGCCTCTGCCTGCCTGCCTGATCACCCCTAACTGCCCTCCTCTGTTGATTTGTTCTCGCCCCTAACTGCCCTCATCTGCTAGCCAATTTGGTTCTGATTGGCCAATTTCTATGCCAGTCAGTGTCAAAAGCTCCGCCTCATAGGCAGTCATTGGCTCCTCACACTTCACCCACATTTGGTTCTGATTGGTTGATTTCTATGCCAGTCAGCATCTCTGGGCCTATCAAGGGGGCCTGATCAGAAAGGCGTGGCTGGTCAGCAGCCCTGGTGGAGGCCTGGAAATAGAGGGACAAGTGCTGATCAAAAGCTGTCACAGAAAAGCTTCTCTTCAGGCCTTTCTCTAGCCCTGGTTCGCAGCCCCCTCAGCAGTCAGTGCTAGGGCACCATGCCTGCAGCAGAAGCCACGTCAGCCCAGCACTGATGCAGGACTGACTGACTTCCAATTGGTCGAGCCTCGGTTGTTATGACCCAGGGTTTTTATATATTAGGATTTATTAATTATTGTATTATTTTCCATATTAACAACTATAAACCTACTTTTGCTCCACCCCATATAAAGGGCTAGAGGGTAAACATTTTAGACTGGGCAGGATATGCCACTTCTTTCCCAACTATTCCATTACAACTATGCTGTCATTCAGACACAGCCATGGACAACATGTAAACAACTAAGAGTAACTGTTTCAATACAACTGTATAGGAACAGACAGCATGCTAGATTTGGTCTGTGGGCTACAGTTTTCCAAATCTGTTCTACATGGTCAAGCCCAATAAAAGCACCTGTCTGTTTTTCTTCTTTTCAACTCCTCATAGCATAGAACATAACTATGGATACTCAGTCATGCCCTGATTATTAGAGTCAATAGACATATTCATGAAGGTAATATCTTAATTCTACTTAAAGCTGTATGTATAACAACAAAATTATTTCAACTAAAATACATAGTCAGCCTGATTTTCCTTATTCTAAAGTCACAACTCCCTCATGTCTGCCCCTTCTAGTCTCAAGGACTATAGGTTGGTAACTTATATACAATGGTAAGTCTTGGTTTCCAATTTAAAGCTTATTATGTGAGGCAATGTTCATGGTGGATGTTATGAGTTGAATTATGTCCCTGCAAAGTTGGTATGCTGAAGTCCAAACCCCGAGAAACTCAAAACATGGCCTTATGTAGAAATAGGGCTCTTTTCAGATACAATTAATTAAATTAAGATCATGTCATCAGGACAGACCTCTTAATCCAGTATGACTGGTGTCCTTATAAAAAGGGTAGATTTGAACACAGGCAAGCAAACATGGAGATTTTCATGTGAAGATAAAGACAGAGGTTGGAGGGGTCTGTCAACAAGACAAAGAATGCTGAGATTGCCAGCAAAGCCCCAGAAGTCAAGAGAGGCCTGGACCACATGATCCCTTGGCCTCAGATGTAACCAACCCTTGGACACCTGATCTCAGACTTCCTGCCTTCATAACAATGAAACAATGAATTTCTATTGTTTAGGCTGCTAAGTTTGTGTTACTCTGTTATAGCAGCCTTAACAAACTAATACAATGGTTTATTCATATATCCTTGTTCAAGACAAAAGAACGTTTCATTGATTCTTCTCTCATTTGATTTGGGGAGAAAAATATAGCTAAACTGCAGAACACTGCAGAATATTGGTAATTAATATTCAACGTCATCACAAGCAGATACGAATAAATCATAAGATGACATTTACAAAATAATAAGCTGCATTAGAAGGGAAAAAATACAGAAAAGCAATGACCAATTTTTAAATCTCTAGGGACTATTTTATGGCAATACATAGATAAAAGAACAAAAGTTCCACCAGAGAGTGCTATCATAATCAGGGGAACTGTTACCTCAGTCCAATACTGTTGTTTGGTTTCTGTGTCCATCTGTGCAAAACCTCCCAGGACAAGGGCCTTCATCAGCGTCCTCTGCACCGGACTGGACAGAAAATTCAGAGGGGGGCTTCGGGTCGCAAACTGTTTAGCTAAATTCCACCAGTTTTCACACTGGATTACTAGGTTTGCCCTATGGGCAAAAACAACAAAAGAAAGATGTACCACTTAGACTGTATGTAAACTAAGTAAACAAAATGGAAGGTGCCTGGATTTAATTAATTTTATTGATTTCAGAGAAAGGAAGAGGGAGAGACAGAAATATCAATGGTGAGAGAGAATCATTGATCACTGCCTCCTACACGCCTCCTACTAGAATTGAGCCCACAACCCAAGTATATGCCCTGATCGGGAATTGAATCATGGCCTCCTGGTTGATGGTTTGATGCTCAATCACTGAGCAACACTGGCCAGGCTAGATTTAATTGATTTTCAAGTCCACTAAATGGGACATAGAATTTAGAGACCCACAAGCTTGCATTCAAATTCCACTGGTAATCTGACAATATAAAATGTACTTAACCTCTCTTATTGAATCAGTTTCCTGATCTGTAAAATAACAACAGTAATAACAACCTTACATCTCATGGCTGAGATTGATGTGAGTAAATGGGATACTTTATATGAAAAGCTTGAAAGGTACCTAGTATATTATAAGGAATCAGTAAGTAGTAGCCAATGACAATAGTAATAATAACCATAATCCTATGCAATAAGAAAAATGAAAGTATTTCCAGAATCTGTTGTAGAAAGCAATTTTTAATTACTAAATTATCAGTTTCTCTCATCTTTAAGATGGGATAAAACTAATAGGATACCTGAAAAATCAAATGTAACTATTTTATAGTAAAGTTTTTAAAAACTTTAATGTATAAATAAATTACTAAATTAAATATGTATGGTATTCATAAGATACTTTCATAACGAATCCTTGAACAGTCGATGCAACCCTCACTTGTAACACAGAGAAACCCTATTTGCACTTGTAATAACATGACACTGTTTTTTAAACACACTGCTCCAAAAATGCAGGATCTACCTAGACCTTAAAACCAACGGTCATTTGCAAAGTCTACACTAAAAAGCAAGCTCATTAGACATAGACACACAGCCTGATTCTCACAATCAGCTTACCTTTCTCTTCTTTCCACCAAAGTGACAAGGAGCTGCACAGTGTCACTTGCAAGGTCCTGCTCACTACTCCATACCGAGAGGTTGCTGATGACTTTCTGTAAGAGGTAGCCAATAATCCACTGAGAACCCTCAGTATCTGCTCCAAATGCTGTATTGAATGGTATACTTATCTTAAAGAGAAAACCAATATTTTAGGTCAGAAAGAATGATCAGCTTAAAAAAAAAAAATCAAACTGAAATTAGCATCTAAATAGTAAGTGCTGTTCATTTCACATCATTTTATAAATTCGTATCTATAAATCCAAGAGACATCCTCAATTCCTTTAATGTTTTCCAATGAGATTTTTTTAAATGTATCTTTATTGCTAGAAGTATTATCCAATGTGATTTTCCTGTTCACTTTAATTGTTGTTATTAACACACTAACACGATATTTACACAAATTCAAAGAACATTACTTAATCCATTCTCAAACAGTAATCTTTAATTGGTTAAAGTACACTGAATTAAATGATGTGCCGTAAGAAAAGTTATTAAAATAGCATGTTATTAATGCAGTTCTCTTCAATGTGGAAAATGTTCAACTCTTAAATCACATTTTGATGATAAAATATCCAAGAAAATGTTCTCATTTCTATAACTGCCATAATCATAAATCCAATGAAGTTAAATAGTTTTATATTCTGACCTGATCATATAGCTTCTCATCCACCAGGAGATAAGTCTTTGCCCAGCGTTTTAGAAACCAAACAATATCTTTGCCCATTTGAGGGCTTAACAGATCAGTAAGATCTGCTCTTATTGCTCGAGACTCAACTTCCGAAACTCTGAGAACGGCAGATAACAGCCTATGGGTACAAAAAGAAGTCATTATTCTTCGTTTATTAGTTAATTTCTTCATAAAAGACCTTTTTTGTTTCCCAACTCTCTGGATTTAGGCCAGGTTATACTTGAAATTTCCATTAATAAGGCTGTAGACAAATGCCCTACTTTGTTGCTGATCTTTCAGGAAGCAGCAAACAAGACAAAGAAAAGGAGGAGTTGTGGCCAGAGACATCCTTCTGTTGAAGTTGTACCTGCATTACTATCTACAGAAATTTTTCAGATTCAATATGGAGAAATATATAAAATTAAAAGTTCAGAATAACCCTGGCCAGTGTGACTCAATTGGTTAAGCATTGTCTGGTACACTAAAAGGTTGCCACTTCAATTCCCCATCAGGGCACATGCCTGAGTTTTGGCTGCCAATCAGTAGGCAACCGACCGATGTTTCTCTCTCATGAGAATATTTTTCTTTCTCTCCCTCTCAAGTCAATAAAAACATATAAAATAAAATAAAATTTTAGAGTAAATGCTAACATTTTTGACACACCATCACTACTTAACAATGCCATGATTAGCATTGATCATTTTATGGTGCAGGGTCTGGTAATAGGATTATCCAGAATGTTTTGAATATTGAATCTGATAGTCCTGTCCCAGCCAGATGGCTCAGATAGTTGGAGTGTCATCGTGTTCAGCAAAAAGACTGCAAGTTCTACCTGATCAGGGCATATACCTAGGTTGCAGGTCTGATTCCCAACATGGATGCTTACGAGAGGCAACCAACCCATGTCTGTCTGTCTGTCTGTCTGTCTTGTCTGTCTGTCTGTCTCTCTCTCCCTCTCTTTCCCTTCCTCCCTCCCTCCCTCCCTCCCTCCCTCCCTCCCTCCCACAAACAAACATATCCTTGGGTGAGGATTTAAAAAAAATTTGATAGTCCTATTCATTTCCTACCAAACTTGACTCTTAATACTATTATAAAATTAAAACCTTACTAGAAAAATGACCTACATGGTGTATGCAATGTCCTTTCCTACACTAATTAACAACGCAGTATGATGTGCAGATAAAAAAAAGCCTTTGTTTCAGGATGGGATTAGGGGAACACACAACTAGACATGATATATATTTAAATTGCCTTTAGTTAAAAGGCAAAGAAGCAAAGATTTAATTGAAAGAACCCATTACTATAGCATTTTGTGAATATCAGTGCTAAGAAAGGGGTTTTAAGCACAGGAAGTCTGTCCACTACCTTCCTACCACTCTCAAGTTAACTGAACTGTCTCTTTGTGATAAAATCCTAGACATTTCAGTTCTTTATCCAGCTCCATGTCCCAGAAATACTGGATACTACTGACCACTCTTCCCTTTTGAAATGTCTTCCCTTGTACCTCACTTTACATATTCCCCTTAATTTGTTTCTTACTCTCCCTAGGATTATGACATCCTCTTCTCCTCTGATTCCCTTCTTCTTTTAAACAGTTTGTTTCTAAGGTTCTGTCCCTAGAATCTCTTCTTCTTTTTAAAAAAAATATATTTTAATAACTTTTAAAGACAGGAAGGGAGAGGGATAGAGAGTAAATAACATATATGAGAGAGAAACATCGAGCAACTACCTCCTGCACACTCCCCACTGAGGATGTACCTGCAACCAAGGTACATGCCCTTGACCAGAATCGAACCTGGGAACCTTTAGTCCTCAGGCCAACGCTCCATCCACTGAGCCAAACCAGTCAGGACTAGAACCTCTTCTTTTTCACTATATATACTCCATTCACCATCAGTGTATAAACTTTAAAAAAATTATTTTAGGGTGCACATAAACAATAATATCCTGACAACTTCAAAATACATTAAAATTTTCCTATAAGAATAAATAGTTTTGGTAAGACAGAATTTGATGTTTGTTTGTTTTTTTAATATATTTTATTGATATTTTTACAGAGAGGAAGGGAGAGGGATAGAGAGTCAGAAACATCGAGGAGAGAGACACATCGATCAGCTGCCTCCTGCACTCCCCCTACTGGGGATGTGCCCGGAACCAAGGTTCATGTCCTTAACCGGAATCGAACCTGGGAACCTTCAGTCCACAGACCACTGAGCCAAACCGGTTTCGGCAGAATTTGATTTTTTAAAGAAGCTGTTCTCTAAAACAAAAAAAAATCGTATTAAGACATCTAGAAAAAAAATTTAAAAGAATAAATATTATAATTTTCAGCCTAATAGAATCTGAAATAGCTGGAGTAGCCATTTAAATTTATGCACTGAAATTTAATTACCATGCTGTTGTGATACTCACCAATATCCATTTGAAAGATAAACAAGATTTTAACATTTGGAAACTTTACATTCTTTCCTTAACTCCTTAAATTTTTATTTCATTCCCCTACAGACTATTATCCTAATATAATAAATTTTCTATTTATTTTATTAATCACACAATATGCTTCTCTGAAACAAATATGTCTAGCTACTAAAATACACTTTTATATAATTTCCAATGATCATAAGACTTTTAAGATGTCTTCGTACTTAGTTATTATACTTAGTAGTACACAATTGCACAAAATATAAACACATATTTAAAGTATTCAAAGTAAATATGTCTAAATAAGATTAATGTAGCAGGGTTTTATTTTTCAAAATAAGTTTATGTACCTGTGAAAAAATATTTCTTACTGCAAGAATGAGACAGAGTTGAGTATAATTTGGCTCTTGTTTTAAAATTTTAATAAATAAAAAGAGAGAGAAAATTCATTCATGTAAGGAAATTGAAGGCATTTTAAAAATAGCAGGGCCTGGAAAAACCAAGATGGAAGCATAGGTAAACAAGTAAACTGCTGCCTCGCAAAACAATTTCAAAACTACAATGAAAAATTAAACGGACACCATCGAGAACCACAGGAAAGCTGGCTGAGTAGAAACAGAAAAGAACACTGAGACTCAGAGGAGCTACTAAAGTCAGAGGTATCGAGGCACACGAGTACAGAGAGGACTGGGTGACGGAAGGTCCAGACTGTGCTGAACTCCAGTTGCGGGCAAGACTCCCAGAATCATTCGGGGAAAAACTGGACTGTCTGGCATTAGGCGAAACTTGAGGACTGCTATCTCTCAGGGGTGCTTGCAGCAATTATCGAGGAACACTGAGACCCAGGGGCCTCTTAGGGCAGGGCTGGTGGGAAGCCAAGGCTCTCTGCTTCACCCTGAGACTCCATGCATCCAAGCTGAGCACAGAGGCTTTTGTAATTTTGCAAGTCTTGTATCATAACAGTGACTCCAGCAGAGAAGTTCTCCAAGCATAGACACAGCTGATCCTCACAGCCAATCGGCCTGGAGGTCAATTCTCCCCAGTGATACCAACAACAATCAAGACTTAACTACAACAAGTACACACAATCCACAAAGCGGTGCATCAACAAAACTGTCCACCTCAGGAAACTGGGGAGGCTAAGCCACTGGGTCCACAGGGCACCTAGCACATGACGTCAGTCTATCAACTCAAGGAAGCAGCAAAAATGCTGAGACAAAGAAACAGATCACAAATGAAAGAAATGGAGGAAAGCAAAAGAAATGGATATAGAGTTCAAAACCATAATTAAAAGGTTTTTCAAGAATTTCCTAGAAAAGGCCAAAAATTTAGTGAAATCCTCAAGGATATAAAAAAAGACCAACTAGAACCTAAACATACACTGACTGAAATAAAAATAAATATTATACAGAGATCTAACAGCAGACTAGAAGACCTCAAGAAGCAAGTTAAAGATGTGAAATGCAAAGAAGCAAAAAACACTCAACTGGAAAAGCAAGAAGAAAAGAGAATCCAAAAATATGAAGACAGTATGAAGAGCTTCTGGGACAACTTCAACATACCAACATCAGAATTATGAGGGTGCCAGAAGAAGAGAGAGATCAAGATACTGAAAACCTATTTGAAAACATAATGACTAAAAACTTCCCTTACCTGGTGAAAGAAAGACTTACAAGTCCAAGAAGTGCACAAAACCCCAAACAAAAGGATTCAAAAGAGGTCCACACCAAGACACATCATAATTAAAATACCAAGAGCAAAAGACAAAGAGAGAATATTAAAAGCAGCAAGACAAAAACAATTAATTACCTACAAGGGAGCACCCATATGATTGTCATCTGATTTCTCAACAGAAATGATGCAGGCCAGACGGGAGTGGCAAGAAATATTCAAAGTGATGAATAACAAGAACCTATAACCAAGATTACTCTACACAGCAAAGCTATCATTCAGAATTGAAGGGCAGATAAAGAGCTTCACTGATAAGAAAAACCTAAAGGAGTTCATGAACACCAAATCAGTATTATATGAAATGCTGAAAGGTATTCTGAAAGAAGAGGAAGAAGAAAAAGGTAAAGATAAAAATTATGAACAACAAATCCATATCTATCAACAAATGAATCTAAAAATCAAGTGAATAAAAAATCTAATGAACAGAATAAACTGGTGAATATAATAGAATAAGGGGCATAGAAAGGGAATATACTGACAATTCTCAGGGAAAAGGGGTGTAGGGGGTTTGGGAAGAGACTGGACAAAAATTGTACACCTATGGATGAGGACAGTGCGAGGGGGTGGTAAGGGCAGAGGGTGTCATGGAAACCAGGTGAAGGGGAGCTATGGGGGAAAAAAGAGGAATAATTTTAATAATTTGAACAATAAAATTTTATTAAGTTTTTAAAAAATAGCAAGTTCCTAAATTATCTGAACTTGTTGCAAGTTATATGCCAAAAATCACTAGAGCTTTACAACCAAAAACTATTTTTAATAACATGATAACTGACAATTTTATTAAATCATTCTTCAGTGTTAATTAAGGGAAAGGACTAAAAACCTCCTAATTATAAAATTATTAGTTTACCATTACTGTAGTCATTCAATTCTAATACCACACTATCTGGAATTCTGTAGGTTTCAACACACCTGCCAACCCATCACAATAAGACTTGGAACAAGGAAGTTTTGCCCTTTTTTTGTAAAATGGGAGCAAGGTCAAGAAAAGTACCACTAGAAGATGAAGCCTAGGCTCCGGGAGCCTGTCGTCATTCCTGTTTCTCCTCACCTCCCTTGGTTAACCCCAAAGTCCTCAAGAACTGCCCGTAAAACACCTGTTATCCATTTGCCCTTTCGCCATCTTTACTCCACTAATGGAAATGCTCCTAACTTACCAGACATGCTTTATATCCAGCTTCTACACTGCAATCTCATAATAAAACAATTTGACTAGCTCACTTCCCTGTTTCAAACTTTTTCAACACTTTTAATGAAACTTCAATGGCCACCCTACTTTTCCACCTTCAACAAACACTTCTGGCCTCATGTGTGCACATGAGCCTCCTCTCACTTCTGGGCTCTTTGCTAGGCTGCTGTCAATGCTTGGGATACTATTCTCCTTCCTCTTTATGCTGCAAGTTCTCGTTTATCCTCCAAATGTCAGTTTAAATGCCACCTAATGTGAGGAGCCCCTCCCTTGGTCCTTCTACATTGCTCTATTACTCTTCTATAACATTCTCAGAAAAGGTGAAACAACTGAAAACATCACAATGTTGTTTTAGTTGTTGCTGTCCCAAGAATGATGCTCTGGTTCTACTTCAGTATCTTCAGCGTACTATCTGAACATATTTACATTTCAGACAGCATTCAGTGTCCCAAATAACCCAGTCTTGGTATTATGGGAAATATGGGATTACCTTCTCAATTCATAAGCAAGAAGTCAGCACAGTGAGTTAAAGAAAGCTTTCTTTAATTTCTCACAACCTTTATTATCACTCTGGTCTGGAATAGCATCTTTCTCTGGATGACACCAACTAGCCTTTTCACTTATCTCCTGCTCCCACCTCTGCCCCAGGGAGTTTACCATCAATGCTGCACAGTCACCTCTTCTGCTCAAAATCCTACAAGAGCACCCATTCCATTCAGATAAGAAACTACAAAGGCCCAAAGACCAATCCTCTCTATTTTCCCCACTAACTCCATCTGCTACATAATTCTTTCTCACTCTGCTCCATCCACATTAGTGGTTCGTGCAGTTCTTGGATGACTGCCTGTGGTGGGTCTCAGAATCTGCTGTTCACTGTTAAAATGTCCTTCCCGGCATCCCTGGCCCTTCACCAACCCTAAGCCTTGGCTCACCAGACACCTTCTAACCAAACTCAAGACTAATTCACTATTTAAAGTTACAAACAGAGGAAGAAATCAAGAGGGCAGTATAGATGAACACCTAAACTGCTGCCTCCCACAAGAATTTGAAAAACAGAACTAAAAGACAGAATGAACATCATCCAGAAAAGCTGGCTCAGTGGAAATTCTACAAATAGAAGGAAAGAGAAAGGCGCACGGAGACTCAGAGGAACTGCAAAAAGCTGAGGTACAGAGACGCACATGTGGAGAGGAAGGGGAGGAGTGTCTGTCTGACTGGCTTCCTCTAGTGGGAGAGAGATGGAAACTCCCGACTGCACTGAACGCCACTTCTGACTGCACTGAACCCCAGTTCCGGGTGAGACTCATACAAGGAAGTCTGAAGTGTTGTGAAAAGGGAAGAGTTGCAGGGAACCTTAGGGGAGCATCGAAAGACAGAGGTCTGGAAGTGTGCACACAGAGAGCTGACTGTTCATTGTGCAACTGGCTTTCTCTAGCAGGAGGAAGACAGAACCTCCCAAATTCACTGAAATCCAGGCCAGACTGCACTGAACCCCAGTTTCAGTTGAGACCATGGGGACCCAGAATCATATGGGTCCCAGAGTGCACAGAAACTCAGAGGAGCCGGAAAGGCAGAGACCTGGAGATGAGTGAGCCTATGCACAGAGAGAGCTGCAGCGATTACCGAGGAACACTGAGACCCAGGGGCTGAATGGAAGCTAAGGCTGTCTGCTCAACCTTGAGATTCCGCCCCATTGAAGCCTAGCAAGAGGCTTTTGCAATCTTGCAACTCTTAAGGCGGAGTGCAGCACAGAAGTTCTCCTGACGTTAACACAGCTGATCCTCACAACAAATTGGCTTGGAGGTCAATTCTCCCCAGTAATACCAACAAAAATCAAGACTAACTACAACAAGGCTGTACACCCAGTCCACAGAAGGGTGCAACAAGAGAGTCCACCTCAGGTAACTGGGGAGGCGGAGCTACAGGGTCATATAGGATACGTAGCAAACAATTCAGGGAAGCAGCAAAAATGCAAAGACAAAGGAACAGATCACAAACAAAAGAAAAAGAGAAAAAGAAACGACAGGATATAGAGTTGAAAACAACGGTTATAAGGTTTTAAGAATTTCCTAGAAGATATGGATAAATTTACGGAGACCCAAGAGGAGATGAAAAAGGACTATCTAGAAATTAAACATACACTGACTGAAATAAAAAATATTATACAGAGACTTAACAGCAGACTAGAGAAACGCAAGAATCAAGTCAAAGATTTGAAATACAAAGAAACAGAAAACACTCAACTGGAAAAGCAAAAAGAAAAAAGAATTAAAAAATGTGAAGAGAGTGTAAGGAGCCTCTGGGACAGCTTCAAGCATACCAACATCAGAATTATGGGGGTGCCAGAAGAAGAGAGAGAGCAAGATACTGAAAACCTATTAAAAGAAATAATGACTGAAAACTCCCCCCACCTGGTGAAAGAAATAGACTTAAAAGTCCAGGAAGCACACAGAACCCCGAACAAAAGAAATCCAAAGAAGACCACTCCAAGACATAACATGATTAAAATGCCAAGGACAAAAGACAAAGAGAGAATATTAAAAGCAGCAAGACAAAAACAGTTCATTACCTACAGGGGAGAACCCAGGCGATTGTTAGCTGATTTCTCAACAGAAACTATGCAGGCCAGACGGGAGTGGCAAGAAATATTCAAAGTGATGAATAGCAAGAACCTACAACCAAGATTACTCTACCCACCAAAGCTATCATTCAGAATTGCAGGGCAGATAAAGAGCTTCACAGATAAGAAAAAAACTAAAGGAATTCATCAACACCAAACAAGTATTATATGAAATGCTGAAAGGTATTATTTACGAAAAGTAGGAAGAAGAAAAAGGTAAGGACAACAAATACACATATCTATCAACAAGTGAAATTAAAAATCAAGTGAATTAAAAATCTGATGAACATAATAAACTAGTGAATATAATACAATCCGGAGCACAGAAAGGGAGTAGATTGAAAATTCTCAGGAGGAAAGGGGTAAGAGGGGTGCAGGAAGAGGCTTGCCAAAAATCATACACCTATGGATGAGGACAATGTGGGGAGGTAAGAGCAGAGGGTGGGGTGGGAGCCAGGTGAAGGGGAGCTATTGTGGAAAAAAGAGGAACAATAAAGATTTATTTAAAAAAATAATAATAAAGTGCCGAGACTGGTTTGGCTCAGTGGATAGAGTGTCGGCCTGCGGACTGAAAGGTCCCAGGTTCGATTCTGGTCAGGGGCATGTACCTTGCTTGCAGGCACATCTCCAGGAGGCGGCTGATTGATGTCTCTCTCTCATCAATGTTTCTGACTTTCTATTCCTCTCCCTTCCTCTCTGTAAAAAATCAATAAAATATGTTTTAAAATAAATAAATAAATAAATAAAAATAAAGTTACAAGCAGTCCCTGAGTCTGCATGCCTGATCTTCCAACCTTGATCAGCTTCTTACCATAGTGCTTAGGGTCTCTTAACACACCACATAATTAATTGATTGTCTCTCCCCTACAGGAAGCTTCAAAGGGAAGCAATTTGTCTGTTTTGCTCACTAATGTATCCAAAATGCTTTGAACAGTGCCTGATATATAGGGGGTATTCAACTATTTTTCAAATAATTTCAAGAGGTGTAAATTAGTTGTTCAATCCAAAAAGGAATATTTCTCCTATCTACCATTCAATTTCACATTAATTTTCTTGACTAAAAAAAAAAAAAAAAAAAAAAGGACAATTTTTCTAGTGGTTGTTTCAACTCTCACCTTTTCCCTACATAATCTATGCTCTCAGTTACCAAAATGTTTTGTTTTCACATTGATACCTGGGACTGGGAAAAAATTGAAAAAGCACTAAAAATACGAGGAAAGAGACTGTCAGAAAAAAATGGCGGCAGAATAGACAGGTGTGTCCCAAATCTTGTCCCAGTAGAAAGAAGAGCCGAGCCGAAACAAGTTTGGCTCAGTGGATAGAGCGTTGGCCTGTGCACTGAAAGATCCCAAGTTTGATTCAGGTCAAGAGCATATATCTTGGTTGCATGCAGATTTTGAATATGTTCAGATAGGGGGCATGCAGGAGGTGGCTAATCCATGTCTCTCTCTCATTGATGTTTCTAACTCTCTAACCCTCTGTCTTCCTCTCTGTAAAAAAATCAGTAAAGTATTTTTTTTTTTTTTAAAAAAAAAGAAGAGCTGAGGCTTGCACGGGGAGTGTTTATTGGCGAGTGAAGGGACAGCTATACTCTAGAAGGTGGGGGACTGCTGGACGAGGCTACCCTGACGGGGCAGTCCCCACTACTGCTGGGTTCCCTCATAGAGCCACCGGCTTAGATGCGGAGAACGCGACATCTTGAAGGGGAATGTGGATATTATCGGAAGCCTGAAAATCTACAATGGCAGCACCCACTGAGTAGCTGCGAGCCCCAGAGCACTGGTCCCAATTGGCGCAAACACGTGGATTCAGAGTAGCTCTATCTACACTCCACCATGAAAAGGTCAGATTTCTCCTGGGATAAGGTGAGGTCTCTGGTCCCGGCAGGACAGAGAAATGCAAGCACTGCAGGAGATAGAGGAATGGGGGAAGTCTGTACCTAGAAAAATCCATGGCTGTTGGGGCTGGTGTGATCCGTGAATGTGGAAGGGATCCTCAGAGCTACTAAGAGAGGGGATCTCTAAAAAGCAACCCAATTGGTTCTGACGAAGGACATCCTAAAAATTTTGAAAGTGTGCTGGCTGCTTGGACACAAGCAGGGAAAAAGGACTGCTCAGACTTGCACGAAGCTCTGAAGTTCACACACATGTGCTTTTTCCTCTTTAAATCTTTGTTTCTGATTACTAAGCCCAATACAAAGGACCACCCAGTTGGGGACACCTAGGAGACTGCAGAAGAAAGTTGTTTTTCTGGAACGAGGGGATCAGAGTGGAGAATGACTATCAGAGAACCAACTCTGAGGCAGCCCACTCCCACAAACCAGTATTGAGTGCCACAGGGAAAGAAGGATCTAAGCACAGGCTAGAGAGGACCTACAGTCTCCAAAGTCAATCCAGAAACACTGCTACTCAGGGATTGAATCACAAATTGACTGTTGTGTTATCACAAATAAATGAATATAAGAAAGTAAGACAAACTGTCTGCTTAAAAATCAGGACTGGCTTACAAAACTGAGGAGCAGTGGAACGAAGAAAACTGCAATACAGTCCTGATTGAAAAACAGGCATTCCAAACAGAACGATAAAGTAAATGACCTACACTATTGCACTATTTTTTCCCACTTTCTTTTTTTTAAAATTAAATCTTTATTATTCAGATTATTACATTTTCCTCATTTTTCCCCTGCATAGCTCCCTTCCACCTGGCTCCGAACCGATCCCTCTACCCTTACCTCCCTCCCATTGACCACATCCATAGGTGTATGATTTTTGTCCAGTCTCTCCCTGTACACCACGCACCCTTTTCCCTCTGAGAATTATTAGTCCACTCCCTTTCTGTGCTCCAGATTCTATTATATTCACCACTTTCTTCTGTTGATCAAATTTTTAATTCACTTAATTTTTAGATTCACTTGTTGATACATATGTATTTGTTGTTCATAATTTTTTTTATCTTTTTACCTTTTTCTTCTTCCTCTTCTAAAAGAGTATCTTTCAGCATTTCATATAAAACTGGTTTTGAGTTGAAGAACTTCTTTAGCTTTTTCTTCTCTGTGAAGCTCTTTATCTGCCCTTCAATTCTGAATGATAGCTTTGCTAGATAGAATATTCTTCGTTGTAGGTGCTTGCAATTCATCACGTTGAATATTTCTTGCCATTCATGTCTGGCCTGCATCGTTTCTGTTGAGAAATCAGCTGACAATCGTATGGGTGCCCCTTTGTAGGTAATGAACTGTTTTTCTCTTGCTGCTTTTAATATTCTCTCTTTGTTTTTTGCTCTTGGTATTTTAATTATGATGTGTCTTGGTGTGGTCCTCTTTGGATTCCTTTTTGTTTGAGGTTGTGTGTGCTTCCTGGACTTTTAAGTCTATTTCTTTTACCAGATGTGGGAAGTTTTCAGTCACTATTTCTAGTTAAATAGGTTTTCAGCATCTTGCTCTCTCTCTTCTTCTGGCACCCTCACAATTCTGATGTTGGTACACTTGAAACTGACCCAGAGGCTCCTTACATTATCTTCATATTTTTGGATTCTTTTTTCTTCTTGCTTTTCCAGTTGAGTGTTTTCTAATTCTTTATATTTCAAATTTTTGACTTGATTCTTGCCTTTCTCTAGTCTGCTGTTAAGTCTCTGTATAATATTTTTTTATTTCAGTCAGTGTATGTTTAATTTCTAGTTGGTCCTTTTCCATCTCTAGTTGGTTCTTTTTCATGTCCAGTTGGTTCTTTTTCATCTCCTCTTGGGTCTCGCTAACTTTATCCAACTTTTCTAGGATATTCTTGAAAAACCTGATAAGCGTGTTTTTGAACTCTATATCCAGTCATTTGTTTTCCTCCATTTCTTTTGTTTGTGATCTATTCCCTTGTTCAGGCATTTTAACTATGCTGGGAGAACTGCTGTGTTGGATTCAGCCTTATGATACCAGACTTTCAAAACTGCAAAAGCCTCTCTGTTGAGTTTGGGATGGGTGGAGTCTCGGGGCTTAATGGACCGCCCTGCCTTCCAGTCGGCCCCGCCCTCCATGGCCTCTGAGTTTCAGGTGACTGGGTAATCACTGGAGTGGTCTCTGTGTGCACGCGAGAGCACTCTCTCTTGCAGTGCCTCTAGACTGCTGCCTTTCCAGCTCCCCTGTGCTCTGGGACCATATGAATCTGCGTCCCCAGGACTTCGCCTGAATCTGGGGTTTAGTGGAGTTAGAAGTGACGCAGTTGGGATACTTTGTCTCCCGCCCACTTGTGAAAGGCAGCCCTCCTGCAACTTCCCCAAATTTCCGAGCACTTCTCCCTTTTTCACAGTCCAAAGTCCCCCCGAATGAGTTTTGGCTGGAGCTGGGCTTTAGTGTCGTAGGTTAAGGGGTTCAATGCTGTTGGGAGTCTTCCGCCAGAGAAAGCCAGCCATGTACTCTGGCACCCGCTCTCTCCACGTGCACGTCTCCGTACCTCAGCTTTTTGCAGGTCCTCTCTTTCCTTCTAGTTGTAGAATTTCCACTCAGCCATCTTTCCTGTGGTTCTGGATGATATCTGTTCTTTAAGTTGTAGTTTCGAAATTCTTGTGCGAAGCATCAGTGTAGGTGTTTACTTATGCCGCCATCTTGGTTACCTCATCCAAAAGATTGGTTTTTTTTTTAACTATTGCACATTTTATTTATTTTTAATTTTTTATCTTTTACTAAAGAAACTATTTTTTTTGTTTTTCCTCACTTGATTTTACCTTTTTCATTATTACATTTTTTTCAATCAGTGTTATTACTACTACTATTTTAACTTTCCTTTAAAAAGTCATTTTATTTTCTCTTTATTTTACTTTGAGATTAGTGTTCTACATTCTATTTTTTCTTCTTTCTTTAGCATCAATCTACTCTATCTCAAATCTACCTTTATGCTATTACTGACTTCCTAACTTTTCCCTTTTTGTTGTCCTGTTTCTCTTACCCTTTTCTTCCTTTAGATTTTCCCTATTCTTTCTTTTTGCCCCGTTAAAATGTCAACCCACTTATGTATCTAAATTAATATCCCCTGCTCTGTGGCCATACACACCTCTCTCTTCTCTATCTTCACTATTCTAAAAATTGTGTTTTTCTCTGTCCTTTTGTTGTTGTTTGCTTAAATGTTGATTATACTGATTTTTTATGTTTGTGAGATTGTTTTGCTTATTCTTTTTGTTAATTTTTTGTTTACTTTGTTTTGTTTGCTTCTGTTTTCCCTCGCCTCACTTGATATTAGTATTTGTTTGTTGTTTGTATTCTTCTCCAGGTACTTGCTGCTGGCATTTGTTGGGATTAGTGGTGTTCTATTAGAGTTTTCTCCCCATATATATAGTTTGTTCCCCGTTTCTTTCTTATTTCTTTTCCTCTCTTTCTTCTATTTTCATTTTCCCAATTTCGTTTTGGCACTCCTTCCCCCTCCCCCCGCCCCTCCTTCTATTTCTCCTATCCCTTAATTTGCCTTTCTACGGTGGTGACCTTTATTTGGGGTTATTACTATTGTTAATACATTTCTGTTTAGTGCCTTGTGTGCTATACCTGGTTGTGTTGTGTTTTGTGCCTTTAAATCAATGCAGGAGAGAGAGAATTACATAACCAAACACCCGGAGAAGAGAGATCATGGGCAAACAAACAGCCAGGATATAAAACAAAAGCAGGCATCACCAGAAAAGGACATACAAAATCACATAGTCATATCAATTATTGGAGAAAAAGCTTTTGAAAAAAATCTGACACTCTTTCTTGATCAAAACGCTTCACATGGTGGCAATAGAAGGATCATACTTTAACATAATAAAAGCTATATATATTATAAACCCCAAGCTAACATTATACTCAAAACTAAAACTATTTGCCCTAAGAACAGAATAAGACAGGGATATCCACTCTCACCACTCCTGTTCTACATAGTACTGGATTAGCCATAGCAATTAGACAAGAAGAAGAAATAAAAGGCATCCAAATTGGAAAAGAAGACTTAAAACTGTCCTTATTAGCAGATGACATGATATTGTATACGAAAAAACCTGAAGACTCCATCAAAAAACTAATGGACTTAATAAATGAATTTGGCAATGTAGCAGGAAATAAAGATAACATCGATAAATAGAAGGCATTTTTATACACCAATAGTGAACTTAAGAAAGAGAGACTAAAGAAACAATCCCATTTACCAAAAAAATTAAGATACCTAGAAATAAACTTAACTAAGGAGGTAAAAGAGCTATACACAGCAAACTAAAGGACACCGAAAAAAGAGATAGAGGAAGACGTAAACACATGGAAGAACATACCATGCTCATGGATTGGAAGAATCAAGATCATTAAAATATATATACTACCCAAAGTAATCTATAGATTCAATGAACTCCCCATTAAAATACCAACAGCATACTTAACAGACCTAGAAGGAACACTCTAAAAATTCATCTTGAATAAAAAAAAGACCCCAATAGTCACAGCAATCCTGAGAAAGAATAATAAAGTAGATGAGATCTCAATACCAGATTTCAAGGTGTATTACAAAGCCACTGTTCTCAAAACAGCCTGGCATTGGTACAAGAACAGACATATAGATCAATGGAATACAATAGAGAATCCAGAAATTGACCCAAACCACTATGTTCAATTCATATTTGACAAAGGAAAAATGAACATAGAATAGAGTCAAGACAGCCTCTTCAATAAATGGTGTTGGGAAAATTGGACAGATACATGCAAAAAAATGTGACTAGACCACCAACTTACACTATACACAAAAATAAACTCAAAATGGATACAGGACTTAAACATAAGACGGGAAACCATAAAAATACTAGAGAAATCCACAGGCAGCACAATCTCAGACATATGCCGAAAGAACTTCTTCACTGATACTGCTTCAAAGGCAATGGAAGCTAAAGAGAAAATAAACAAATGGGACTACATCAAAATAAAAAGCTTTTGCACAGTAAAAGAAACCATCAACAAAACAACAAGAAAGACCACTGTATGGGAGAATATAATCTCCAACATCTATAAGTAACTTATACAACTTAATAAAAAGAAGATAAATGATCCAATAAAAAAAATGGGCAACAGACCTAAATAAATAGTTTCAAAAGAAGACAGAAGGCCAAGAGACACATGAAAACATGCTCAAAGTCACTAATTATCAGAGAGATGCAAATAAAAATGACAATGTGATAACATCTCACAGCTGTCAGAATGGGTAGCATCAACAAATCAACAAGTTTTGGCAAGGATGCAAAGAAAAAGGAACCTTCGTGCACTGCTGGTGGGAATGCAGACTGGTGCAGCCACTAGCCACTGTGGAGAACAGTATGGAGTTTCCTCAAAAAACTAAAAATGGAACTACCATTTCACCCAGTAATCCCACTCCTAGAAATATATCCTAAGAAACTAGAAACATCAATCAGAAAGGGTATATGCACACCTATGTTCATAGCAGCACAATTGACAATAACTAAGATTTGGAAACAGCCTAGGTGCCTGTCAGCAGATGAGTGAATCAGAAAACAATGGTACATCTAAACAATGAAATACTATGCTGCCATAAAAAAGAAGGAATTCTTACCATTTTCAGCAACCTGGATGAAACTGGAGAGCATTATGCTAAGTGAAATAAGCCAGTCAATGAAAGAAAAATATCACATGATCTCACTCATTTATGGATAATAAAGAACAGTATAAACTGATGAACAAAAAGATAGATACAGAGGCAGTAAAGCATCAAACAGACTGTCAAATTACAGTGGAAAGAAGGTTAGGCAGAAGTGGGTAGATAAAAGATCAACTAAAGACTTGGATGCATGCATATAAGCATAACCAATCAATGCAAGACACTACAGGGTGAGGGTATGTATGGGAGTGGGATAGTAGGGAAGCAATAGAAAGATATGTACACATGTAATACATTAATTAAAAAAAAAGGAAAAAAATTGGCAAGTGGTCTAAATAGACCCTTTTTGAAAGAAGATAGAACAAAGGTCAAGAGACATATGAAAACTTGTTCAAAGTCACTAATCATCAGAGAGATGCAAATCAAAACAATGCAGTACCATATCACAACTGTCAGAATGGCCATTATCAACAAATCAACAAATGACAAGTATTGACGGGGATAGGGAGAAAAAGGAACCCTCGTGCATTTCGGGTGGGAATGCAGACTGGTACAGCCACAGTGGAGAACAGTATGGAGTTTCCTCAAAACACTAAAAATGGAACTCCCATTTGGCTCAGTGACTCCACTTCTAAGAATATACAGTGGTACTTCGAGATACGAGTGCCCTAACATACGAGATTTTTGAGATACGAGCCGTTGAGTGAGCGATTTTTGCTTTGAAATACAAGCAACAGTTGAGATGCGAGTAATTGCACGGATCGGCCGGCTGCACACAACCCACCAGTTTACTGCGACTCATAGTTTCCCATGCCTCAAGGTTATGGAACGAATTAAACTCGTATCTCGAGGTACCACTGTAACCCAAGAAACTAGAAACAGGAATCAGAAAGGATATATGCACCCCTATGTGCCTAGCATCACAACTTGCCTTAGCTAAGATTTGGAAATAGCCTAAGTGCCCATCAGTAGATGAGTGGTTTAAAAAACTGTGGTACATCTACAAAATGGAATACTACACTGGGGTAAAAAAGAAGGGAGTTCTTATGATTTGCAACAACATGAATGGAGATGGAGAGCATTATACTAAGTGAAATAAGCCAGGCAGAGAAAAATAAATACCACATGACCTCACTTATATGTGGAATATAATGAACAACATAAACTGATGAACAAAAGTAGATCCAGAGACAGAGAAACATCAATCCGAATGTCAAACCTGAGGGAAGATAGGGGAGTTTGGGCCAAAGGCAAAGAGGTCAACCAAAGGACTTATATACATGCATATAAGCTTAATCATTGTACACAGATAACAGTGGGTTGGGGACATGAATCCGAGGTGGAAGGTAATGTGGGAATAAGGACACATGTAATACTTTAATCAATAAAGAAATGTAAAAAATAATGATTTTTAAAAAAATAAATAAAAATAAAAATACAAGGAAAGCATTCCTGTTGGTCCTACCCAGACTAGAAATATGACAGTACTGCTCAGGCAAAAAATATCATGTGACAGCATGCTGAAATGAACTGCCTTTGAATTACCATTCACGATGAATCAAACCAAAGCAAAAGCAATGACTTTCAGACACTTAATCCTATACCTAAAAGGAACAGAGAAAACTTTTTCAATAGAGCCTTAATATTTTATTTTGAACAAGAGAATGCAACAATCCTATATAATAAAAGGCTAATATACAAATAGACCAAATGGCAGAACAATTACTTGTTATAACGTGCACTGACCACGATGGGGCAGATGCTCAATGCAGGAGCTTCTCCCTGGTGGTCAGTGTGCCCCCCCAGGGGGAATGCTGGCTCAAAGTTGATGAGTGCAGCGGCAGTGGCAAGAGCCTCTGCAGCAGTGCTAACAATGTCCAGGAAGCGGGCCTAAACTGTCAGTTGAACATCTCCTGAGGGCTCCTGGACCTCAAGACAGCACAGGTTAGGCTGAGGGACACCCTTCCCCTCCAGCCCGAGTGCATGAATTTTATGCACCGAGCCTGTAGTAAAGGAATAAATTCCCAAACATTCCCTTGATATTAGCTTATGAATTCAATTTTTTAAAGATCATATTTTCTACTGCACAAGTTTAAGTGATATCCATTTATTTGGGCATTAAGTAAAAAGAATAAGGGAACAGAATAAATCAGCCCTGTTTGAGTTACTGATTTTGCAACTGATAAAAACCAATGTTATTTCATTATCCACATTTCTGACTGAAATCTAAATTTAAATAAATATACTGAAATTTATATGCTCTTTGCAAATTCACTTTTCAGAAGACATTTAGTTCAGATTTATCTCTCCTTAATGTCACAATTAAGAAGTAATGAAAAAACTGAAATTATTTTAGAAAGATCTAAGTGAATACTTTCATTGGAGGCATCTAGTCTTTTATCTTCACTCACCGGGCTTTCAAGTTTTGCATTTTCAGAGTAAATATTTCTATTTTGTAAGATAACAATTCGTTTTCCTTAAGAAAATAATGTGCAGTTTTAGCTTTATGAACAATAAATGCTTGTTAACATTCATTGGGTCTCTAATAATCTCAATTCTGTTTCTTGCATTTGGAGTGCCTGTACCTGTACCAGTACTGCTTTCTGATGGATACAATCACAATGCATTAGAGCAAATGTCCCCTCAAAGTCTCCCTGTATTCAGAATAACTGTATGATTGTTCTCCTCAGTACTTGGTATGGCTGTCAATCTCACCAGAGTGTCATTGCTTAAATATACTGAGTACTTGCCGTCCTTGTTTATTTCAAGGCTTCTCCAAGTTTTATATTCTTTCATATATCAGACTTATAAGGTATCTATCACTTGAGTCATCTACCCATCAACTCAGAACTTAATAAAACAGTATAAATTACAAGAGCACAGCTATAGAGTTCATATTACCTAATCACAGAATCTGTTCTGTTGTACCCTGGGATGGAAGAAGCCTTTTCTCCTGGAGATCCCAAAATTTGAAGTGTTGTATTAATGTCAACTTCAGATGAATGCTTAATGGAATAGTCCATTATTTCTGGAGGTATTAGCGGAGTCTCTCCCTGAGTATCATCAGCTAAGAGGTAGCCTTCAGTTTAAAAAAAATTAAAAATGAACACTTAACAAATCTACATTTACCAAATTGCACTATAAATGTTTTGTTTTATTTGATTTACATACATCATACAAATTGATGTAAATGTAAATTATAAATGTAATAGGTTATTTCAAGTTTTATGAGAAGAAACTTTCTATTTCTAGATAATTAACTCTCAAAAACCAGGAAAAAGACAAAAGACAAGTGTTTTATTTAACAATTTTATCACTCATACTGATATCTAGGCTTTTTAATTTACTACCTTTAAATAATTTTCAGTAATATATTCTGTAAAATTAGTAAGAATGCTACTATTATCTATATCAAAACTCAACATTTAGGGAAACCTTTTAAAAAATTAAGATTTTTTTCCTGGTTATTTAAAATACAGAAACACTGACAGTATAGTTACAGAAGAAGACTCTAAAAGTCAGACTGCCTAGATTTGCATACTGGCTCCAAAAATTAATAGCAGTGTATCCATGGCCTAGTTCCTTTCAACTCTTTAAATCTCAGATTCTTCATTTATAAAAAGGGGATAATAATAATGACAACAACAATAATACCTAAAAATTCAGTAGGTTACAATGAGCTCTACATAAAATATTTGGTAGGCAATTGGCACTGAATACATGTTAGCCAATATTTTTGTTTAAATGCATCGGTAGCTGTAACATAACAGCTGTTGACAAATTTCGTTCAATACTATGTATGGACTATTATTTTTAATACATGAAATTTATTTTTAAGGCTTAAACTGCTCAGCTGGCAATTACATTTTTAAAAAGAAACAACCAACCAACCTGTAACTAAAATAAGCCAGTGAATATCTTCATATAGCTCATCAAGTATTTTGCTGTCAATGGTGCTTGAACCAGGTGAAGCAAGTAACTGCTGCTGATGCCGCTGTAACTGACCGTGGAGCCTTGTTACTCTTTCTTCTAATAAACTAAAAGAAGAAAAAATAATAGTTTCATAAAGCTCAGTAAGCAAAAGCCTAGAATAACATAATTTCCATATATTAACATAAATTAAGATGTTGCACAAAAATATACATACAAAATTATTATTACACACAACTGTTCTCACAAGCACTTTAAGAACTGTGATTTATCATTTATAACAGAATTAAAATAGGGCTTTACAAATAATCAAGGTTAAAATAGGCATTTGAAAGCCGGATATTCCAAGTTTTTATTGATATGAGTCAAATCATGTCTCAGACCATGTTTCCATAATCTCTCTGCCATCTATGCTGTAGTACCTGGGCTCCAATGTACAAGCCAATGACTGCAACTATGAGTGTGTTTCTGTCCATTTGCTCCAGTGTGCATATGGGGTAGGGGTGTATAAAGTATTCTCCAAGAAATTGTGAGTATAGAATATTTGCTCCATGGGTTCTCTAGCCTGTGTGTACCTTGTCAGAAGAGGTATACAGTGCTCTGCAGCAACTCTTCCTAGCATTCCTACACTGGCTAGTTGATCTGAAAACTGGTCTCGGTCATCTTCTTGAAGTTCACTTATTTCCTCTTCCTCACGAGAGGCCACACCATTGGCAGTCTGTTTTCAATGAGAGAAATAATGAGTAATGAGCTGCAGGTCCTCATCCGAAAAACCACGCATTTCTGTTGCACTGTAAAATAGTTTCCTAACTTCACATGAGAAGGGGAGCTGGCCAGAGCTAACCTTCAGTGCAGCTTTCTATGGACCCCTATCTAACTGTATTAACAGCCTTACAGTCACCCAATGAGGGGGTGGAGGAAATACAGAGGAAAAAGAAACGAAGGATATGAACACATATGTAAATACAGTTAATTGCCCACTCACAACCCATATCCGGATCTCAACATAGAATTTAACTTCTGTCACTAAGAAGATCTGACATCTTTAAGATCTACGATTCATGTAAACATGAAGTCATTAATACCACTTGAAAACAAGGAAGACAAAGGTTGGGTAACTGAAAATTGAAGAGAAAGTAAGTTAAACTACTAGCTACATACCACAAAACATGATGCATTTAGACAAGGGACCACTATAGCTCTCTAATGCTCTTAGCAAATATTCTGAAGAAGTTCAGTCAAAATTTCTAATATTACACAATGGACAAGAGGATAAAAAACAACAAAATAGAGCCTATTCTGAAACAGATTTTTAATCACAATCTGGCTTAAAACTTACCAAATTCCTTGTGCCATCTGGAGCAGCCAGGTGGCATTGAATATAGGAATTGAAGACTTGAACTGCATGCTGGGTAAAAAAGCCTTTATGGAAATGTTTGTCATCTTGGACCAAAGTCAGCCAGGACTCCAGCAACTTGTCATATGCTTCCATGTAGACCATGTCATCTTTATCAAGCTAAGAGAAAAGTAGTTTTACAAAATAATGGCCAGAAAAATAAGGTGGGCATCATAACAAGAGTCAAATAACTATACCTATAGTTTGATAAGTTTTTCTTTTACTAAAGGTTCCCAACTATTACTCAAAAATCTAGCTGAGGTTCAGTCTAAAATTAATCAATTCAAACATTGCAATAAAAATGTGTAGGCTTTGAATTAAACTTTCTAAAATATAACTTAATCTAAATAAATCTTCACAAAAAAATGAATCAATGTTTATTTCTTTTTTTTAATATATATTTTATTGATTTCTTACAGAAAGGAAGGGAGAAAGATAGAGAGTTAGAAACATCAATGAGAGAAAAACATCGATCAGCTGCCTCCTGCACACCCCCGACTGGGGATGTGCCCGAAACCAAGGTACATGCCCTTGACCGGAATCAAACCTGGGACCTTTCAGTCCGCAGGCTGACGCTCTATCCACTGAGCCAAACCGGTTTCGGCTCAATGTTTATTTCTTAAGAAGATTAGCTAGTTCAGTGTCTTTATGGAATGTTTTTTTCAAATGAAAATAATATTAACATTTTTCTGTAGTCAAGAGACTTGTTAGAATTAAAATATAAAATCTGTACTTACTACACACTTTTAAAATAATTTATTTAAAATGAAGAATGAGCCCAGCAGTTGTGCTCAGTAGTTGAGCATGGACCTATGAACCAAGAGGTCATGGTTCCATTCCCGGTCAGGGCATATAACCAGTAAGAAGTCTGCAGGAGGTAGATGATCAATGATTCTCTCCCATCATTGATGTTTCTATTTCTCCTGTCCTCTCTGAAATCCATTAAAAAAAATCATACTTTTAAAAAATGGAGAATGAGCCCTGGCTGGTTTTATTCAGTGGATAGAGTATCAACCTGTGGGCTGAAGGGTCCTGGGTTTGATTCTGGTCAAAGGTAGACACCTTGGTTGCAGGCTTGATCCCTGACCCTGGTCAGGGCATATGTGGGAGGCAACCAATCATTGTCTCTCTCACCTCAATGTTTCTGTCTCTCCCCCTCCTTTCCACTATCTCTAAAAATCAATGGAAAAATATCCTTGGGTGAGGATTAACATTAACAACAACAACAACAACAACAACAGAATGTAGAATGATGACTAGCTTAATCAGCATATTTAAGAACTAGAGGCCCGGTGCATGACTTTGTACACAGATGGGGTCCAGATGGCCCACCCCGATTGGGGCCAATCAGGCCTAAAGCGGCTGTCGATATCCCTCTCACAATCCAGGACCTCTGGCTCCTAAATGCTCACCTACCTGCCTGCCTGATTGCCCCTAACTAACCTCCCTGTCAGCCTGATCACCTCTAACCACCTCTTGCCTGCCAGCCTGATGGCCCTTACCTGCTCCCCGCCCCCGTGCCGGCCTGATGGCCCCCAACTGTCCCCATCCCCCCAACCTGGTGACCACCAACCGCCCCCCCTGCCGGCCTCGTCACCCCATGCAGTCTGCTGTTCAGTGGTTTGGTCATCCCTCACTAAGCCCCTGCTGGCCTGGTCACCCCACACAGGCTGCTGTTCAACTGTCCATCTGGTTGTTTTGGTTGTGACAGCCCCTGGCTTTTTATATATTAGGATGATGTGGTGAGCCAACTGGTGTTGCTCAGTGGTTTAGCGTCAACTCAGGAACCAAGAGGTCACTGGTTTGATTCCCACCAGTTTGTGGGCTCAAGCCTCAGTAGAGGTGTGCAGAAGGCAGTCAATCAAGGATTCTCTCTCATCAATATTTCTATCTCTCTATCCCTCTCCCTTCGTTGCTCTCTAAAATCAATAAAAACATATATATTTTTTAAAAGAATGTGGAACCTACCTAGTTTAGCTCAGTGGATATAGTATTGGCCTGTGGACTGAAGGGTCCCAGATTTGATTCGGTCAAGGGCATGTACCTCTGTTGCAGGCTCTACCTGGGAGGCAACCAACTGATGTGTCTCTCTCATATTGATATTTTTCTCTGTCTCCCTCCCTCCCTCCCTTCCTTCCATTCTCTCTAAAAATCAATGGAAAAATATCCTTGGGTGAGAATTAATAAAAAATAAAATAATTTTTCCCTCTTAGAAAAAAAAATTGTGGGAAGAACTTCACAGATATTCCTTAACATTTTAGAATTTAAAAGAAAAAAAAGCAATAGGACATACAGAGGAATCTGAGGAAGATGCTGAGACCTTCCTACTTAATTAATAATCTAGATATATAATCTATGTATCAATTTCTTCATCACAAATACACTAAATGACCATTCAATGAAACACAGAATTCTTAGTGTCAAGCACTATGCTTAGTGTTAAAAACATAAATAATGTACCATTCATGCTTTTAAGCTTTGTCCAATGGGGAAGAATGAGAAACCAACAGAAAATACAATAAAGGCTATCATAAAAAACAAACAAAGATGTCCAGATTATTTTGTAAAAACAGGCATTGCTCATTAATAGTTACAAATAAAGAAAGAATCTTTGAATTATGTATATATTCACTCTTAAAAAGGTTTTGGCACAAACCACCATTTCTGACATTCTGTTAATAGGTAGTAAATCTAGAAATACCAAAGGTCTAGAGACCTAATCTGTAACTTGCTTTTCTGGTTTCTACAGCAAATAGACTGGCCTAACCTACAAATGCAGAACTCTGGAACCTTCCTAAGAGATACTTTCATCAGTTTGTGAATAACTCAAAAAAGAAAAGTGCTGGAAGATCTACATCAAGAAGTATTCCAGATTCAGCTGAACCACCAAATACTACCACTAGCTCATGACCTCCAAGCATCAGGTGAATTGCTGCCAGTGAATTATTTCCTTGTGCCTTCAGCTTTCATTAACGCACAGACTACAAAGAAAAATGATTATTTTCTGGGTCAAATAAGCCTATAAAACTTTTTTAAATTTTTAAGTTATTTTGTGAAAATTTACTTAAGAATGAAGGGAAAGTTAAAAGAACTTCATTAGATAATTTTAATAATAATTTAAAACATAACAAACCCAATTTTTATTCAATATTTTCCTGGCCTTAAAAGTACATAGAGTTTACTAGTATGTCACCAGTAGGTTCATTTTCAGTGAAATCACGTACAACAAAACCAATTTACCATAGGCTGATATTATGAAACAGTATTTTTTGAGAACTTGCTGAATAATGAAAACAGACAACATTCTTTTAATGTAACTGGAACATATTCATCCTGTAAACAGTTGACTCTTATTGTTTGTGGAATGTGTATATCTATAAAATTGCTGCAAATTCTGAATAAGTGAACAGAGGGTTAAGAGTTCCTTCTATTTTTCACCAGGTACAGGTAAACAAATCAACACATCACCTTGTTTTAAGTGTTTGTTTATAGACACTTCATTTGATATACATTGTTGATTCATAAACAATAAACTCATAGCCAACAATGCTGTAACTCATCTGTCCACATCACAGCCTCCTTTTTTCCTGGAACAGCCTTCAGCACAATGTGGAGGGGCATTTTAAAAAGTGAAATCACTTAGTCAATATCTTATGACAAAAGAAAAGCTTCAATATCCTATGACAAAAATAGGTAATAGCCCATTTCACACAAAAAATGCAGAAAATGTATCACTGAAGACCATGAAAAGTACACTTGTTTGCAGTATAAGGGCTGAAACAGGAAGGCAGGGCAGCAAAAATGAAATTGCCTTATTAGACCTCAGCAGGGAACAAGTGAGCCAAGCAATTCTTATTATTGATCACGCAGTATGCACCTGCCTGTAAATGATAGTGAAAGTGCTACCAAGTCTGATTTTGGAATTACAAATAGATTTTAACAAATTTTCAAATGTGGAATCTGCAAAATATAACGATTAATTATACATGTCTCTAATAGGTTCTAACTGCTGGTTCTTTTTGCTCATGTATCATCAATATGCATTACCCTTTTGAAAACTTCGATAGCTTACAATTTTCTTAAAGAACAGTCAAGTTCTTGGGTCCATAAATGCAATAACGTATTTATTAAGATACATAAATACCAATGAAAAGGAGCAATTCAACCAATTTTTTCATTTCTATATCATGTTTCCTTCCAACCACTGTACATACTGCTATAAGCACTAATCCAATTATAAATAGTAAGTAGATTTTATTGCATAAATATAAAAAAATTAATAAACACTGTCAACATCCTTTAGCAAAATATGACAATCCAGCTTTGACCAACATGGCTCAATGATTAGAGTGTTGGCCTGCACACCAGAGGGTCACAGGTTCAATTACCAATCAAGTGCACATACCTGGGTTGCAGATTCAATTCCCAGCCATGGTCCGGGCTTGTGTTGGAAGCAAATAATCGAGGTGTGTGTGTGTATGTCTCTCTCCCCCTGCCCTCCCTTCCACACTGTATAAAAATCAATTGCGGGGACGGGGTGCGGGGGAATATATCCTTGGGTAAGAATTAAAAATATGAAAATAAATAAATAAATAAATAAATAAATAAATAAATAAATAAAATGCGATAGTTCAGATTCTTGTCACCAAATATTGAATGAAGTTTCCATGTGCTATGAAAATGTCATATTTTCTTTTTGGCGTTGGAAATATACTGTTTGCTTATGAATTCTTGGTGACAATTTAGGGTACAGTCAGCTAGAACTCAGATTTCACTTATACTATTAACATCACCATCATTAAAGAGCCCGCAGTGCTGCTATCTCTTTACATTCATCTTCTGATTTGTTTTTCTCACAGTGAAATTTCTTATTCTGGTAAATTTCTTCTTTTACTCTGAGCAGAAAATAAAAAATTCTTAATTCCATAGAATGGAATTCAATGAAACTTAAAAAAAAAAAAGACATAGAAGATATTATCTCCAGACTACCTTTATAACTTCTTGAAAGGTCATGCCATATTTTGGAAAATGTAGCTCAAAGGCTGAAAATAACGAATAGCAGCTGTTTATTTCATTGTAGTGAAATGAGTTCACTAAAATCATCCTTGTAGATGATTTTTTCATTCTTTTACTGCTTATTATTTTAGACTTTTTAAAAATTACAATTGGAAATTGATGAGTAAGGATGAAATATTTCCTGAAATTATAAAATACCCAATGTTTCAAGATATAGCAGAAATCAGATCCCTAAGATCCATCATGTATTTTAGACTTATGTAAGAATCTGATATATCCATAAGACAATTAAAACATAGTAAATTCTCTTTTTGTTGCAAAGGCTCCAAGAACAGTCATAAAAAAAAATCAATATTTAAAATATATAGAACTGTTAAGAAAAAGAAACTAAAAACAAGCCCTGTAGTATACTGAGAGTTAAATAATGTAAAAATCTGTTTAAGAATCATCTATGGTCATGAAATTGAGGATTCCATTCATTCTCCCTTAATTGAAGCTTAGCAAAAGATTTCTTTTTTTAATTAAATTGAGAAAAAATGGCCAAGCTGGTTTGGCTCAGTGGACAGAAGGTCGGCCTAAGAACTGAAAGGTCCCAGGTTCAATTCTAGTCAAGGGGACATGCCCAGGTTGCAGTTCGATCCCCAATAGAGGGTGTGCAGGAGACAGCTAATGGGTGATTCTCTCTCATCACTGATGTTTTTTTTTTCTCTCTCTCTCCCCTCTCCCCCCCTTTTTCTCTCTGAAATCAATATATATATTTTAAAAAAGAGAAAGAGAAAAGTCCTATTAAAAAAATCTAAAAAGTCAAATGTATTATATACAGATAAGGTTATAGCTTATACAATATATCAAAACTAGAGGCCCGATTCACCAAGATTCGTGCAGTAATGGGCCTTCCTTCCCCTGGCTGCCGCAACACTTTCACACTGGCTGCTACGGCCTGGAGCTGCCTTTCCGCCTTCATACACTGCCCAGAGGCCCAGAGGGGCTGGGGCGATGCAGAACGCCTGTGTTGTCTGTCACCATGTTAACACAAGCACCCAGCCACACCCTGGCCGCTCAGCATCCTTTGTATTTCGGTGGGGTCTGTTGTTATTTCATCTCTTTTATTTCTGATTTTTTTATTTGGATCTTCTTTCTTTCCTTCTTGGTGAGTCTAGCTAAAGATTCATCAATCTTGTTTATCCTTTTGAAGAATCAGCTCTTGGTTTTGTTGATCTTTTGTATTGTTTCCTTGGTCTCTATGTCATTTATCTCTGCTCCGATCTTTTATTATTTCCTTCATTCTGTTTACATTGGGTCTTTCTTGTTGCTCTCTTTCTAACTCTTTGAGTTGTAGGTTTAGATAATTTAATACCATTGTTTCTTGTTTTTTGCAGTTGGCTTGTAGAGCTATGAACTTCCCTCTCAAGCATGCTTTCGCTATGTCCCATAGATTTTGGATTGTTGTGTTTTCATTGACATTTGTTGCCATCATGTTTTTTATTTCTTCCTTGATCTCTCATTATTTAATAGCATGCTGGACATTCTACTCTTGTTTAATTCTGATGGCCTTTTGCAAGTTTTAAATAATTATTTTATTTTAAATGTACTTTTTATAAGACAACAGAAATCTTATATGAAACAAAGAGTTATGAAAAAAAAAATCATTCCTAAAGTTTCAACTATTATGCTCATTACCCTTTGTCTTTCTCTCTGACATATTTACTCTTCTAAAGTCTGCCTGATTCATGAACATTAGCTGTATAGAGTGGCTTTTAGTGAAAGAAGACAACCATTGAAAGATTAATTGAAAAAGAAACTGAATTAAGAATGTTTACTAACAGGGTATTTGCTGAAGCGTTACTTAAAACAGCAGAAATAAATTAATTGGACCATTCTCCTAATTTTTTACATTAAAAATCAATATTTATGCTCTAACTGGTTTTGCTCAGTGGATAGAGCATCAGCCTGCAGACTCAAGGGTCCCAGGTTCAATTCCAGTCAAGGGCATGTACCTTGGTTGCAGGCATATATACCCAACAGGGAGTGTGCAGGAGGCAGCTGATTAATGTTTCTCTCTCATCGATGTTTCTAATTCTCTATTCCTCTCCCTTCCTCTCTGTAAAAACTAAAATATATTTTTTAAAAAATCAAAATTTCTAACACCAATTGCTGACATAAGAAAAGCTCATAATAATATAAACAAACATAATGATGTTATTTTTATTAAAGTCTAATTAGTATGCCATAAAATATGAGGCAGTGGGGGAAATAAAAACATTAACATAACAAGTTTCAAAAGGGGAAACTACAAATAATTTGGTTTACTTCTAATTTTTTGCCTTTTCCGAAAAAAGTAAAACATAATGAATTAAGTATTAAATGTCCATAATCAGGGGAGGAAAGGTATCTGTGTATGATTAAAGAGATAAAAAAATTTAAAGTGATGGGTTTTTATTTTATTTTAATTTTATGCACTATTTGAACTACTTTTACCAATGAACATACATTTTACATTAAAACTGCAATCTGAAATGATCTTAATAATAAAATTGTATTTATAAATGTGAAGAAAAAAGTAAAAATAAAAACTGAGCCTTCAAGAAACAGATACATTTCTGAAAAAACATGTGACTTGTTTTTTGGAGAAAAACTGGTACTTCCATTATTTTTAGTTGGTTTACATGCCACCAAAATTTTTAGTTTAAAACTCTCCCTTCCCCCCCCAAAATACCAGCTCAGTTGATTTCTAGGGGAGAGCTAGTGAACTAGCTAAAACAAAAACAAAAAGAAAATACTACCTAATCTTATGCAAACTGATTTTAAGAGAACAGAAAAAGAAGACAACCTAGAGAGTGATCTGTGAAGCTGGTATAACAGATACAAAACACATTAGCAAGTCATCAAGTTATGCTTAATTCAAAAATAAAGGGTAATTTTAATGTTAGAAAAGTTTATAAAAGCAATGTATCACATTATCAGATTAAGCATAAATACATTTAATAATATCCAATGCTCATTCGTATCTTTAAAAACCTATTAGCAATTCTGATAAAGGACAGCTCAAAAACGTATTAACAAACACTATTCCTAATGATAAACCAGAAAAAATGTCTTCGGTATTCAACATTGTACAAGAAATACAAATTGTGAAGACTGTAAAGAAGCAAAATTGTCATTATATTTACAGAAGATATAATTGTCCATAGAACACTAAAATGACTAAAGACAAATTATTAGAATCAGTAACAATTTTAAATTTAGTATATATTAGACCAATATAGAAATACCAACTGCATGCATTTCTCAATGCCAGGAAAAATCTCAAAAGTCAGATTTAAAAGATATAATAGCAACAAAAATACAAGGTACTAAAAGAAAAGTTGTTCCTTTATTGGAAGACACTTAATTAGACCTAAATTAGTATAGAAAACACCACATTTATGGATAGAGCTGATATAGTAGTGATGTCCATTCTTCATTAAAGTTTCCCTATAACCTAACTTGACAAATATAAGATTTATATGAAAGAATAAAAAAGCAAATACATCCAAGATTCTTCTGAAAAAACTGGAGGAGGAACAGAGAGGGAAAAAATGATATCTGTCTACCATATCCAGACATCCTCTCAGAACAAAGCAAAATACACGTGCAGAAACTGACCAATCAAGAAAAACCCATTTATATGTGAAAACTATACATACGACAGCAGTAGTCCAGAAAATCACTGAGATATGAAGGGCTATTCAATACAGGTTGCTGGCAGAAAAACAAAAAAAAAAGTGAAAAGACAACCTACAAATGAGAAAAAAATATTCACAAACCACATATCTGATATGGGTTCATATCCAAAGAAGACACACTAGTACAGTGGTCAGCAGGTACATAAAAGGGGCTCACCATCACCAATCATTAGGGAAATGAAAGTCATAATGAGATATCCCTTCACACATACTAGAATGGCTATCATTAAAAAGATAAGAAATAACAAGTATTGGTGAGGATATGGAGAAAAGGGAACCCTGTGCACTGTTAGTGGGAATGTAAATCGATCAACCACTATGGAAACTCCTCAAAAAATTAATGAAAGAAAAAGTATCAGTGAGGAGAGAAACCAAGATGGCAGCATAGGTAATTATCTATACTTGCTGCCTCTCAGAACCACATAAAACACACACACACACACACACACACACACACACACACACACACACACAAAATGGCAGACAACTACCACCCAGAACCATAGGAAAGCTAGCTTAGTGGAAATTCCACAACTAGAGAGGTGAAGAAAGCTCACTGAGAACAGTAAGAGGTACAGAAGCACGAAAAGTGCTGCACCTGGATGTGCTGCTTTTTAAACTGGGAAAGAAATATAAATTCCCGCTTGCTCTATACTCCAGTTCTGGAAGAGATTCTGGGAACCCAGACACATATGGGGAGAAATTGTACTGTCTGGCATTGGGACAGGAAGGCAAGAGCAGCTTATTCTTAGAGGTGCTCGAGCATGATCACTGTTCCTGCACAAGGGACATGGAGAACCAGGAACTTCTCTGGTTCAGGGCAGCCTTTGCTATTTGATCTGCCCTAGTGATTACCAGAGATCAAGCCTCACCCAATTTACAACCACACCCAAGGTGTGAGCAGTGGCTTTTGCATATGAATGGATTGTCCTTTCACCTAAACCAGTAGTCCCAAAACTCATTAGTCAACAGAGGGGAAAACCGAAGCTGGAGAGCCTCAGCTTGCCGAACACTGGCCTAAACAAACTGCAGCTGTGTCAGAGTCCTAAATATTCAAAAAGAAGGTCCACTACCAGGCAGCAGCAGTGGCCTTGCTTCAGACCTAGGCCTTGTCTGTACACTTCCAATCCCCATATTAAGAAGCGGAATCTGTAGATGTCTCTGTAGCTCCTGCTGGAGGTCCCCAGAAGGTGGCTGACCTTGCACCTCCTTGGAGTTCCAAGAGCCAGTGTACCAGTAGTCAGAGTGAGATCATACTGGATTACAACTCCTCACATCCGTAAGAGACACACTTTAGTGAGCACCAAAGCCCCATGGAAGCAAGTCCTGCCCCAACAGATTTTCCTGGGACACAGTTGGTCATCACAGCCAATTGGCCTGGAGGTCAATTCCTCCCAGTGATACCAACAGCAATCAAGGGTTAAGAAAAACAAGACTGTGCAAATAGCCCACAAAGGGATACACCAAGAGCGTCTACCTCAGGTGTCTGTGGAGGCTGAGACCCTGGGCCATATAGGACACCAACCACACAACGTCACTCTATCAATTAAAGGAGACTAAGCAGCTAAACGGTACATAGAAACAAACAGAGAGAAGCAGCCAATATGCAGAGACAAAGAAACATGTCACAAATTAAAGAAATGGAGGAAAGCAAAAGATTGGACCTAGAGTTCAAAACCACGGTTATAAGGTTACTCCAGAATCTTCTAGAAACTTCCAAGAAATTTAATGAGACCCTCAAGGATATGAAAAAGGAACAATCAGAAATTAAGCATATACTGACTGAAAAAAGAATATGCAGAGATCCAACAGCATACTAGAGGACCTCAAGAATCAAGTCAAAGATTTGAAATATGAAGAAGCAAATAATACCCTACTGGAAAAGAAAAAAGAATCAATAAGTATAAGATAGTGTAAGGAGCCTCTGGGACAACTTCAAGCATACCAACATCTGAATTATGGGGGTGCCAGAAGAAGAGAGCAAGACATTGAAAACCTATTTGAAGAAATCATGACAGAAAACTTCCCCTACTTTGTGAAAGAAATAGACTTATAAATCCAGGAAGCGCAGAGAACTCCAAACAAGAGGAATCTAAAGAAGACTACACCAAGACACATCATAATTAAAATGCCAAGGGAAAAAGACAAAGAGAGAATATTAAAAGCAGCAAGAGAAAAAGTTACTTACAAGGGAGTACCCATACAACTGTATTCTGATTTCTCTCTTTTTTAAAAAAAAATATAATTGATTTTTTACAGAGAGGAAGGGAGAGGTAGAAACATCAATGAGAGAGAAACATTGATTTGCTGCTTCCTGCACACCTCTTATGGGGGGTGTGCCTGCAACCAAGGTACATGCCCTTGATCAGAATAGAACCTGGGACCTTTCAGTCTGCAGGCTGACACTCTATCCACTGAGTCAAACCGGCTAGGGGTGTCATCTGATTTCTCAACAGAAACTATGCAGGCCAGAAGGGAGTGGCAAGAAATATTCAAAGTGATGAATAGCAAGAACCTACAAGCAAGATTACTCTACCCATCAAAGCTATCATTCAGAATTGAAGGTCAGATAAAGAGCTTAACAGACAAGAAAAAAACAAAAAAAGTTCATCACCACCAAACCAGTATTATATGAAATGCTCTTTAAGAAGAGGAAGAAGAAAAAGGTTAAGATAAAAATTATGAGCAACAAAGTGACAACAAACACATATATATCAACAAGTGAATTAAAAATCCAAAGAACAGAATAAACTAAGGAATATAACAGAATCAGGGGCATAGAAAGGGAGTGGATTGACAATTCTCAGGAGGAAGGGAGTGTGGGGAGTGTGGGAAGAGTTTGGACAAAGATCTTACACCTATGGACGAGGACAGTGGTGGGTGAGGTAAGAGCATGGGGTGGGTTGGGAACCGAGTGGAAGAGAGCTATGGGGAAAAAAAAAGAGGAAAAACTGTATATAATCTAAACAATAACGATTTATTAAAAAAATAAATGAACTAACATTCAATCCAGAAGTTCTACTTCTGGAAATATATCCAAAGAAAACAAAAACATTATGTCATAGAGATATCTGTACATTTGTGTTCGCAGAGCATTATTTACAATAGTCCAGATATAGCAACAGCCTCAGTGTCCAACAATGGATTAATAAATAAATTTTTATAGACACATACCAACAACATTCAGCCATAACAATTGAGGCCATCATATCATTTTTTACATTATGGATGGACCTTGAAGACATTATGCTAAATGAAGTAAGTCAGGCAGAGAAAGCACAAATACCATGTGGTGGGAAAAAACAACACCAGATTCACAGAGATCAGACTTGTGGATTTGTGGGGGGGTAGAGGAAGGGAGTCCAAAGGTCCAAGCTTACAGTTATAAGATTAACAAGTACCAGGGATGTGATGTACAACTTGATTACAGTAGTTAATATACCTATGTGCTCTGAAAGCTGTTAAGAGAGTAGATAATACTAAGAATTCTCCCAGCACCAGGACATTTTTTCCCCTTTTCTCTTTATTTTATCTATATGAAATAATGGATGTGAGCTGAACCTATTGTGATTATCATTACACAATATATATCAAGCCATCATCAGTTTGTATACCTTAAACTTACAGAATGATGCATGTCAATAAAATTGCTGACCTGGTTGCTCCCAATTGCCCTCCCCTGCTGGCCTAGCCAGTTTGCTCAGTGAATAGCATTACCTGCGGACCAAAGGGTCCTGGGTTTAAATCCAGTTAAGGGCACATGGCTGGATTGCGGGCTCCATCCCCAGTGGGGGGCATGCAGGAGGCAGCCAATCAATGATTCTCTCTCATCATTGATATTTCTCTCTCTCTCTCTCTCCTTCCCTCTCTGAAATCAATAAAAATATATTTTTATAAAACTGGGGAGAGGGTGGGAATAGAACAGAAATGACCGAATGAATGTTGCTGAAAAAAATCTCAGGGTTCTTCAGTGTATGTCTCGGGGATTCTTGTCATTAGGTCAAGAGGGTCCTCCATAGATCTCTCCTATTCATGTTTTTTAAAAACCTGTTTCCAATTTTGATAAAGAAGAGCTCAAAATACTTTATTAGCCAAATAGAAATAAAATTAAATCTTGATATCATATTCAAAATTAAATTATAAAGCAGTAGTCATGAAAGGCAAATGTCATTAAGATTAGAGAGACAGGGGGGAGAAGAGAGAGAGAGAGAGAGAGAGAGAGAGATTTGTTCTTCCACTTATGTATTCACTAGAGACTTACCCCAGTCTGCACCCTCTCACAATTTGGGACTGGTGGCTCCTAATTGTTCACTTGTCTGCCTGTCTGATTGCCCCTAATCACTTCTGCCTGCCAGCCTGATCGCTGCCTAACTGTTCCCCTGCCGGCCCAATTACCCCGCAATGCCCCACTCTGCCAGTCTGGTCACCCCTAATTGCCCCCCCTTGCCAGCCTGGTCGCCCCCAACTGCCCTCCCCTGTCAGACTGTTCACCCCCAACTACCCTCCCCTGCTAGCCTGATCGCTCACAACTGCCCACCCTTGCCAGTTGTCTTGTGATGGCTATCTTGTGACGAAGTGAGGGTACAAGGACTACCTAGGCTTTTATTAGTATAGATTGGTTGCTTCTTCTTGTATGTGCCCTGACCAGATATTGATCCTACAACCTTGGTATATTGGGACAACACTAACCAACTGAGCTATCCAGCCAGGGTATGAAACTTTTGGAATATTTAGAAGAAAACACAGAAAGGGTAGGTATCTGAAACAAGAAGCTAATAATGCAAATTATAAAAAAATGACAGTAAGGTCAACTAACATGAAGAACACTTGTTCATCAAATGATACCATCAAGTCTAAATGCAATATGGTATCCGGGAACCGGATCCCAGAACAGAAAAAGGACACTGGTGAAAAGTTGGCAAAGTCATGTAGTTAATAAAAAATGTAATGTTATTACTTTATTAGTTTTGACACATACCATGGTTATCTAAAGTAATATTAGGAAAGCTTGGTAAAAGATATATGGAAACTATTATTATCTTGACAACTTTTCTGTAAATCTAAAGTGATATCAAATTAAAGAAAAAAAATTACCATGAAGTGAGAAGAAGGGCACAAGCTGGGAGAACAAAGCTGCAATGGTATAGAATTTCTACACATCAGTAAGAGAAGACAACCTGATAGGAAAGTGGCCATGAAGTAACCCTGCCTTTCATAGGAACGACCATGAGAAGTACATATTTACAATATAAAAAAGATGCTCAATGTTATTAGAACTTGGAAAAGCAAATTAAAAATGTTTCATTTATTTTTATTTTTTTGCATGTTCATGAGGCAACCGATGGACATCAAGGTGCTCCACCCCTCCTCTCCTTCCCTTCCTCTATCTAAAATAATTTTTTTAAGTGCTTCTGGTGATGACTCCAAAGGAAATGAGGAACATTATTGAAAACAAGAGGAAAGACAATCCTTTTTAAAAAGTAGCAAAACACGTTAACTGAATTATATCCTACAGTTGTGTGAAAACTATAATTTATTAGTGATGAACTTGGATATTTAGCTAGAGCAATTTCCAAGAACCATATTGAAAGTGGAGCCTGGTTTCTTCTTGTTGCTTACAGTAAAACCTAAGAGGAAAGCTATTTTCATTTGTGAAATGTTAAAAGAAACAAAGACTTGATCATTTGAGAAATTCCCAACCAATTTATATTACAAAACAAAACAAAATAAAGAGGAATGCTAAAATAGAGGAGATTAGTTATAAGAAAGCATTGCTGTGAAGAGAAAGCCAAGAGTACTGCTGAAGAGATTACACATAAAACTCAAGTATCCCCTGAACCAATCATCTAAATGAGTGGTTCTCAACTTGCAATAAAGGGACATGGCATTAGGAAGGTTGAGAACCACTGATCTAAACAGAAACTTGGAAGAGACATGAGAATAGGAGAGATCTACGGAGGACCCTCTTGTCTAATGATAAGAATCCCCAAGACATACACAGGAGACCCACAAGATTTCTGAGAATGTCATATCAGCAGAAATACTGACAACTTGTTCTAAAAGGTTGAGAGAGAGAATGAAATAAAGGAACTCTATTGAATTACCAAAATTTTACTGGTAAGAACAGGCCAATCAGCAGCAAAAACCCGCTACCCTAGAGAAAAAGTAAGGATAAATATCAAAAGCTAAGGCAACAAAAGTAAAAATAAACAAAGGGGACTATGTCAAAACTTCTGCACAGCAAAATAAATCATCAACAGAATGAAAAGACAACCTAATAAATGGGAAAAATATTTTTTCTTTTAATATATTTTATTGATTTTTTACAGAGAGGAAGGGAGAGAGATAGAAAGTCAGAAACATCGATGAGAGACATCGACCAGCCAACTCCTGCATGCCCCACAGTGGAAATGTGCCTGCAAGCAAGGTACAGGCCCCCAACCGGAATCGAACCTGGGACCTTTCAGTCCACAAGCCGACGCTCTACCCACTGAGCCAAACCGGTCTTGGCGGGAAAAATATTTCTTATATTCTCAATTCATCTATCTGATATAAAGCTAATCTTCAAAATAAATAAAAAGCTCATACAACACAATAGCAAAAAAAAAAAAAAGAAAGAAAGAAAATAAATAGAAAAATCTGATTAAAAAATGGACAGAGAACCTAAAGTTTTCCAGAAAAGACCTACAAATGGCCAACAGGCACATTAAAAAATGCTTGTTACGAAAACTGGTTTGGCTCAGTGGATAGAGAGAGTCAGCCTGCGGACAGAAAGGTCACAGATTCGATTCCGGTCAGGGGCACGTTCCTTGGTTGCAGGCACATCCCCAGTAGGAGGTGTGCAGGAGGCAGCTGATCGATATTTCTCTCTCATCAATGTTTCTATCCCTCTCCCATCCTCTCTGTAAAAAAAATCACTAAAATATATTTTTAAAAAAATGCTTGTCACTTATCATCAAAATCACCAGCTATCACTTCATATCTGATAGAAATGCTGTTATTAAAAAGACAATCAGGAGAAGCCAAGATGGCGGCATGGGTAAACACCTACACTGCTGCCTCGAACAACAATTTCAAAACTACAACTAAAAGACAGAACGGACATCATCCAGAACCACAGTAAAGCTGGCTGAGTGGAAATTCTACAACTAGAAGGAAAGAGAGGGGCTCAAGGAGACCCAGAGGAGCTACAAAAAGCTGAGGTACAGAGACGAGTGCATGGAGAGAGTGGGTGCCGGAGTACCTGGCTGGCTTTCTCTGGCGTGAGGGAGACGTAGACTCTCAAAGGCATTGAACATCTTATTCTATGACACTAAACCACATATCCAGCCAAAACTTATATGGGGGTGTTTGGACTGTGAAAAGGGAGAAGTGCACGGAAATTTAGGGGAGTCGCAAAAGATCAGAGGTCTGGTGGCGCTCACGGCACTGAGCCAGAGAGGACAGACTGCTGATTGCGCCGCTGGCTTTCATGAGTGGGTGGGAGACAGACCCTCCCAACTGTGCCACTTCTAACTTCACTAAACCCCAGTTTCGGGCAAAACCCTGGGGACCCAGACTCATGTAGTCCCGTAGCACAGGGGAGCCGGAGGGGCAGCAGTCTAGAGACACTAGGAGAGAGCGCCTGCAACTGGAAGGCAAGGCGGTCCCTTAAGCCCTGAGACTCCACCCTTCCCAAGCTCAAGAGAGGCTTTTTCGGTTTTTCAAGTCTGGTATCATAAGGCTGAATCCAACACAGAAGTGGTCCCAGCATAGTGAAAATGCCAAGACAAGGGAAGGGATCACAAACAAAAGAAATGCAGGAAAAAAAACGACTGGATATAGAGTTCAAAACCACGCTTTAAGGTTTTTCAAGAATATGCTAGAAAAGATGGATAAATTTATCAAGTCCCAAGAGGAGATGCAAAAGGAACAACTAGAGATGCAAAAGATCCAACTAGAGATGATAAAGGACCAAATAGAAATTAAACATACACTGTCTGAAATAAAAAATACTACACAGAGACCTAACACCAGACTAGAGGAAGGCAAGAATCAAGTCAAAAATGTGAAATATAAAGAATCAGAAAACACTCAAGTGGAAAGGCAAGAAGAGAGAAGAATCCAAAAATGTGAAGATAATGTAAGGAGCCTCTGGGACAGCTTCAAGCGTACCAACATCAGAATTGTGGGGGTGCCAGAAGAGAGATAGAAAGATACTGAAAACCTATTTCAAAAATAAATGACTGAAAACTTCCCCACCTGATGAAAGAAATAGACTTACAAGTCCAGGAAGCACACAGAACCCCATATAAAAGAAATCCAAAGAGGACTACACCAAGGCACATCATCATTAAAATACCAAGAGCAAAAGACAAAGAGAGAATATTAAAAGCAGCAAGAGAAAAACAATCTATTACCTGCAACTGTCAGCTGATTTCTCAACAGAAACGATGCAGGCCAGACGGGAGTGGCAAAAAATATTCAACGTGATGAATAGCAAGAACCTACAACCAAGAATACTCTATCCAGCAAAGCTATCATTCAGAATTGAAGGGCAGATAAAGAGCTTCACAGAGAAGAAAAAGCTAAAGGAGTTCATCAACTCCAAACCAGTATTATATGAAATGCTGAAAGGTACTCTTTAAGAAGAGGAAGAAGAAAAAGGTAAAGATAAAAATTATGAACAACAAATACATATCTATCAACAAGTGAATCTAAAAATTAAGTGAATTAAAAATTTGATCAACAGAATAAACTGGTGAATATATTAGAATCAGGAGCACAGAAAGGAAGTGGACTGATAATTCTCAGTGGGGAAACGGGGGAGGGGGTACAGGGAGTGACTGGACAAAAATCATACAACTATGGACTCATCAATTGGGGGGGAAGTAGGGGTGGAGGGAGGGGTGGGAGCGGGGTGGAGGGGAGCTATGGAGGGGAAAAAACAGAGACAAATGTAATAATCTGAATAATAAATATTTAATTAAAAAAAAAAGACAATAAACAACAAGTGTTGGCGAAGAGGTGCTAAAAAAGGAACCCAACAGCCCCAGTACTGTTGATGGGAATGTACCTGGGTTGCAGGTTTGATCACAGGTCCCGAATGGGGATTTCACCAATATGGAAAACAGTATAAAGAAAGGTACCTTAAAAAAATAAAAACAGAACTACTACCTGATCCAGCGAGTCCACTTCTAGGTATTTATCCAAAGAAAACAGAAACACTATTTGAAAAAAATATATGCCCTTCCCCAACATGTTCACTGCAGCATTCTTTACAACTAGAGGCTGGATGCATGAAAATTCGTTTACTGAGGAGGAGTCCGCTCAGCCCAAACTGCGCCCTCTTGCAGTCTGGGAACTCTCAGGGGATGTCCATCTGCCAGCTGAGGCCCACTCACCAGTGGATCAGGCCTAAGCTGGCAGTCAGACATCCCTCTGGCATGCTGGGAGCCCTCAGGGGATGTACAATGGATGGTTTAGGTTTCCCTGTGGGGAGCCGGCCTAAGCTGCAGTCGGACATACTTAGTGCTGCAAAGGGGTCAGGAGAAGCTCCCACCACTACCACTGTGCTCACAACCATCAACACAGCTTGTGGTTGAGTGGAGCTCCCCCTGTGGGAGCACACTGACCACCAGAGGGTAGGTCCTGTGTTGAGCATCTGCCTGCTGGTGGTCCGTGTGTGTCATAACAATTGCTCACTGTGCCATTAGGTCAATTTGAGTATTACCCTTTTATTATATAGGATGGCCAGCCATGCAAACGACCTAAATGTCCACCATTGGATGAATAGAAAAAGAAAAATGTGACATTCTCTCTCCCTCTCTCTCACTCTCTCTATCTCTCTCTCTCTCTCACACACACACACACACACACACACACACGCAACATTCGTCAGCCATATAAAAGAATGAACTCTTGTTATCTGTGATAACATGGATGGATTTTGAAGGCAGTATGCTAAGTGAAATAAAGCTGACAAAAAAACACAAATACTGAATGAACTCACATATATGTGGGATCTAAAAAATAAAACTGAGATCACAGATACAGAAAATGGATGGTTACCAAGGATAGGGAGGATAGGGTGGACAAAATGGGTGAAAAGGATCAAAATGCACAAATTTCCAATTATAGAGTAAGTCATGAAGATGCAATGTACTGTATGGTAGCTATAGTTAATAATACTGTACTGTATATTTAAAAGTTGCTAAGAGAAGAAATCTTCTAAGTTCTCATCATGGGATTTTTTAGAACATCTAAACTGATAATATTTATTTTCTAATAAATCTTTATTGTTCAGATTATTACAGTTGTTCCTCCCTCCCCCCTGCATCATAGCTCCCCTCTTCCAGTTCCGACTCCATCCTCTACCCTTACCGAGCCCCCCAACCCGCACTTTCCTCATCCATAGGTGTATGATTTTTGTCCAGTCTCTTCCCAAACCCCCATTTCCTCCTGAGAACTGTCAGCCTACTTCCTTTCTATGCTCCTGATTCTATTATATTCATCAATTTATTCTATTCTTCAGGCTTTTTATTCACTCGATTTTTAGATTCACTTGTTGATAGATATGTTTTGCTGCCACTTCATTGTTCGTAATTTTTGCTTTACTTTTTTCTTTTTCCTCTTCTTAAAGAATACCCTTCAGTATTTCATATAATACTAGTTTGGTGATAATGAATTCCTTTAGCTTTTTCTTATCTGTGAAGCTCTTTATCTGACCTTCAATTCTGAATGATAGCTTTGCTGAATAGAATAATCTTGGTTGTAGGTTCTTGCTATTCATCACTTTGAATATTTCTTGCCACTCCCATCTGGCCTGCATAGTTTCTGTTGAGAAATCGGCTGACAATTGTATGGGTGCTCCCTTGTAGGTAATTGTTTTTCTCTTGCTGCTTTTAATATTCTCTCTTTGTCTTTTGCTCTTGGCATTTTAATTATGTTATGTCTTGGTGTGGTCCTCTTTGGATTCCTTTTGTTTGGGGTTCTCTGTGCTTCCTGAATTTGTAAGTCTATTTCTTTCACCAGGTTGGGAAAGTTTTCAGTCATAATTTCTTCAAATAGGTTTTCAGTATTTTGCTCTCTCTCTCCTTCTGGCACCCCATAATTCAGATGTTGGTACACTTGAAGTTATCCCAGAGGATCCTTACACTATCTTCATACTTTTGGATTCTTTTTTCTTTTCCAGTTGAGTGTTTTCTGCTTCGTTGTATTTCAAATCTTTGACTTGATTCTAAGGATCTTCTAGTCTTCTGTTGGATCTCTGTATATTATTCTTTATTTCAGTCAGTGTATATTAATTTCTAGTTGTTCCTTTTTCATATCCTTGAGGGTCTCATTATATTTATTGGTGGTTTCTAGTAGATTCTTGAGTAACCTTATAACCGTGGTTTTGAACTCTTAGGTCCAGTTTTTGCTTTCCTCCATTTCTTTCATTTGTGACCTATTTCTTTGTCTCCACACTTTGGCTGCTTCCCTGTGTTGATAGTGTGGCTTTATGTACTACATGTCCTATAGGTCCAAGTGGTTCAGCCTCCCTAATTACCTAAGGTGGACACTCTTGGTGCACCCCTTTGTGGGCTATGTGCACAATTTTGTTGTAGTTAAGCCTTGATTGCTGTTGGTATCACTGGGAGGAACTGACATCTAGGCCGATTGGCTGTAAGGATCAGTTGTGTCTACGCTGGGAGAACTTCTGTGCTGAAGACACCCTTACGGGGCAAGACTTGCTTCATTAAGGCTTTGAATATGCCCAAGTGTGTCTTTTATGGATCTGAAGAGTTGGAAGTCTGGATGGTCTCTCTCTGACCACTGGTTACACTGGCTGTTGGATCTCTAAAGAGAAAAGCCACCCCGCAGAAGCTACAGAGAGATCTGCAGATTCCTCCACCAATGAATCAATGCAAGCTGCTGTTGAGCCTTAGGTCTTCTTTTGGAAGCTCTGGGGCTCTTTGACCCAGCTGCAGTATGCTAGGTTTCAGATTCCAAAGGGTCAGGCCTTTCATATGTAAAACCTCTGCATACAAATTTAGTGAAGCAGGGTCTCAGGGAATCATAAGGGCAGAGCAAACAGCAATGGCTGACCGTCAGCCTTCCCTGGGAGAGGTCTTGTGTCTATGTCCCGCAGCACTGTGCACTAATAATGATCGTTGCAAGCACCTCTGAGAGAATGCCACCCTCGAGTTCTGCCAATGTTAGACAGTCCAGTTTCTTCCCACATGAGTCGGGGTCCCCAGAGTCTTGCCCGGAATTGGAGCTCAGAGCAGATGGGAGCTTGTATCTCCCTCTTAATTGAAAAAGACAACAGCATACCCAGTTGTCAGCACCTTCCATGCACACGCCTCCGTACCACTGCACTTCACTTCTGGAACTCCACACCTTCTCAGAGTCTCAGTGTGCTTTTCTCTTCCCTTCTAGTTGTATAATTTACACTGAGCCATCCTTCCTATAGTTCTGGATGTAGTTTTGAAGTAGTTGTGCAAGGCAGCAAGTTCAGGTGTTTACCTATGCCGCCATCTTGGGTTTCTGAACAGATAATATTTAGCTGAAATCTTGGCTTAAGGTGATGCTTCAATGGGTTGAGACTTTGGAGAATGTTGGGATAGAATGAATGTATTTTGCATGGACAGATGTGAATATTCAGGAGCCAAAAGCCAGACTGTGGCAGATTGAAAAATGGAACCTGAAAAAGATGTCCATATCCTCCAGACCAGTGGTTTCCAACCTTTTAGACCTTGCGAACCCTCCACACACCACCAGTTGGAGAACAAAACATGCTCCAAACCATACTTTATACAGTATTTGCAAGTTTGGTAAGAACTGTGATGGTGAACACATGGTAATATTAGGGAAAGTTGGTAAATTTATATGGAAACTGTACTGTCAGTGGAAGGGGCTCATCCTGACCAGTATGGCTCTATTGGTTGAGCGTTGCTCCGTTGCACTGAAAGTTTGTCCATTCGATTCCTGATTAGGGCACACAACCAGGTTGTGGATTTGGTTCCCTGTTGGGATATGTATGAGAGGCAACCAATTGATTTTTCTTGCTCACAGTGATGCTTCTCTCAGTCTCACTCTCCCTTCCTCTCTCTGTAAAATAATGTTTTTTATTTTTGTTAATCCTCACCTGAGGATATTTTCCACTGATGTTTAGAGAGAGTGGAAGGAAGAGGGAGAGACAAAGAAAGAAAAACACACATCAATGGGTTGTCTCATGCATGTGATGTGTCCCAACCAGGGCCAGTGATTGAGGCTGCAACTGAAGTACATGCTCTAGACTGGAATTGAACCTAGGACCCGTCAGTCCAAAGGACGACACTCTATCCACTGAGCCAAACTGGCTAGGGCTCTAAAATCAATTTTTAAAAAAACTTTTTTTAATGGGAGGGATTCACTAGTACCATCAACTGTGGTACCGGTAACATTCGTGCACAGGGTCTACGGATTCACTCATGATCAATTTATTACAATTCAGAAACAATGTTTTATTTTTTGTATCAAATATGACATAATAAAATCACCTATGATGGATTTGAGGATTAAAGCAAGAATATATAATGATCAAACACAATGTAAAAAAGGCCAACGCAATGCTGAATTTGTTATTAGCAGAAGAAGGTGGTTTTATTCCTGAACAGTTATTGAATGCTAAGAGCTAAGCATGTGGAATATGAAGATAAATAAGATCGTTTCTTCCCACAGAAACATCTGTGGCCTGTTTATATACTTTACAAAGCATGTGCTTTGCAGATATCATTTGTTAAGTCTTAACAGTTTCTCTTGCCAACATAAACAGACTGGCAACCTATATTAAGAGGAACTTATGGAGTAGCATCCTTTGACTTCCAGGGTTTCAAGGAAGGAGTAGGGCATTTTCCAAGAACTACCTTCATTCTTCTTCAGTACATATATCATGCATGGTATTGTAGTTTACTTATTAATATTCAGAAAAGTACAAAGTATAAAAGCCTTTTTGTTGTCAGAGAGTTCAGCAATCCCTCCTATAAAGTCCTGATATAAGACAAAAGAGAAGGCCATAGGTGAATGTTAAGAGCCTCTATTCATTGGATGGTAATTTAAAATAAGAACTAAAAACTGCTAAAGAGCCTTCTGTCTCCATTTGAACACCAATACAAGTAATTCATCAGGCAAACTGTAAGAAATGTAGTTAATGACAACTGGCAACTAAAGCTTTCAGTCTAATCACAGAGAACTGAAACCCAAGCGTGTGCTTTTTCATAAACCTTGGCCCTGCTCCATGGCCACCCTGGCCAACACCCAGCAGCCAAGCCTGAGCACATGCACAATGATGATGGAGGAGTCCCAAGTAGACACTATGTGCTCATGCTCTAAGTATTGGCAGGCCTGCTGCCAGAAAGGCTTTGGAAAGGAGCTTAGAGCTTATGAGACTACTTGACCTCACACTTTACTCCATTTGGGAATGAAGGGTGGGGAAGGTGATTAAATATGATATCAGCACTTACATTTCAATGCCCATAATTAACTTGGAAATGTATAGGGGTGAATCTATAGCTCTTCAGCCATAAAAAAAAAAAAAGACTGCCTTTGTCTGATATGAATATATAAAAAAATCATTAATTGTATTTATGAAGATGCTGCCAAACAAAGCTTTGAAAAGAAAAATGTCAGTATGTAAATTTTTTTACATTAAATTTCAGTACTCCACTTTTTTACTTTAAATTTCAGAAACTGAATCTAGCATTATTCTTTGATTCCAGATATGTAACATTCTGGAAAATGAAAAAAATATAGAGACAATAAAAATGTCTGTGGTTGCCAGGGGATGAAGTGAAGGATAAATAGACAGAACACAGGATTTTTACGGTAGTGAAACAACTCTGTGTGGGATACTATAATGGTGACTACATAACATTACACATTTGTTCAAACTCAAAGAATGTACAACACCAAGAATGAGCTGAGCCCTATTGTGAACTGTGGACTTCGAGTAATATGGTTATGTTAATGTTGGTTCATCAACTTTAATAAATGTACTACTATCTGGTGGGGGATGTTGATATGAGAAAACTGTGTGTGTTGACAGGTATATAAGGGAATTCTGTGTTTTCCTCAGTTTTGCTGTGACCAAAACTGCTGTAAAAAGCATACTGTGTGTGTATATCTAATATCAGATACAGCAGAAATGTACAAGGTTAAGTCTTGTATAAAAGATAAATCCCATGTAGAGTAGGTATAAATCCAATTGCTATGATGCAAACTCCAAAAATATTCCTAACCGCTATAATACTACAGTTACTATTAGGTTTTCGGTATAAGCCATTCCCCATTAGATTTTTCTCTACAACTAGCAAATAACCAAATAACAACTTCCAAACTTTTCTATGAAATTGGAAAGCTCAATCTTTGATCATTAGTAATGTCTTCTTATATAAACATAAATTACATGACTTAGTTTTTAAAATCTCTGAGTCACAGACATTAAAAAAAAGCAGTAAGATGGGAATGGGTGATTAATTTTCACATGGAAGAGTTTACTTTAAGGCAGTGGTCAGGAAACTGCAGCTCGCAAGCCACAATTTGTCGCTCTATTGACTAACGAGTTTGCCGACCACTGGCATAGGGGCTTAATCACAAGGAACAACAACAGCCTGTAATTATTGGAATCGACAGTCGAGGTCAGTGGTCGGAAAACTCATTAGTCGACAGAGCGGCAAACTGCAGCTCGAGAGAAATAACCACTGCTCAAAGGAATAACCACCTTTAAGAAGTTCCATGACCTCAGACTTTGTATTCCAATTTCCAGCTGGAGGTTGCAGCTGCCAAACTGCTCTTAACAAGGATTTGGGAATTAAAACACAACAGAATTCCGAGAATGGAAAAAAAGTGCCAAGAACACTGGAAGAAAGTTTACTCGCAAAGTTCATTTGCAAACACAATGAAAAAAAAAATTATTTGACAAAAATAGCTGATGCAACAAAAAATGTGCTGAGAGTAACAGAAGGGGTTAAATACTCCAGATTTTCCAATATTGTATACTATTTCTTAATCTGGATGTTGGTAAATAGTCGTTCATTTTATTATTCTTAGAATTTTTATATAAAGTTTTCCCCTTATATAAATAAAACATTTCACAGCCAGTTGAGCATTTACAGGCATTGGCACAACACCCAAAGTGCAATGACAGGTCAAATGACACTTATAATGCACAGGGCAAAACATTCATGAGACAGAATAATGCAGGAATGGAGACTAGAAAAGCAGTATTGGTGCATACTGTTATTCATCATGTAAGTACTGAGATTCTTTCCCCTAGGGTATTATTATCATTTAAGGCAAATATGGCAATTTGGAAAAATGTAATAGTAATGACACAAATAAAACTCCATTTTACAAAAGTAAGAAATTATGTCTTTGAATGTCAAATATAATAGAAAATTAATTCCTTCTCTCGTGATTCTTTTTTAAAAAATATATATATTTTATTGATTTTTTACAGAGAGGAAGCGAGAGAGACAGAGGGCTAGAAACATCGATGAGAAAGAAACATCAATCAGCTGCCTCTTGCACACCCCTACTGGGGATGTGCCCACAACCATGGTACATGCCCTTGACCAGAATCGAACCTGGGACCTTTCAGTCCGCAGGCCAACGCTCTATCCACTGAGCCAAACAGGTTTTGGCTCGTGATTCTTATTTAAACTTCAAAGTACCTGTGCAGCTGAAAATATTCCTGGTTTCTGAAATCCCCCATGAGATATTGATTTAGTAGAAAAACAGTGCAGCTGTTCAATGAGGCCTATAGATTACTTAAAAATAATCTCCCCCACAAAAACACCATGAATTGTGATTGACAACAGAGTTTTTTTTAATGATGCATTCCTAGATTAACATACTGTCTTTCTTCTGGAAATGCGTAACAAATTCCCAAATTCTTAATACTAAAGAATATATATGAATTAAGCAGCATGCCAGGCACATGGTAGAGACATTTATGGAAGTGAATTAATTTGGGACATATTTAAGGAAGTGAATTAATCAGTAGCACTCCCACTGGAGTAACATCGCAGGAATTTCCATGGCTTATTTAGGTAGAAAGATCCCCTTCTTCTACTTCATTGTAGTGTTTCTTTTGAACCCCTAACCCATTACATCTGGATATGTTTCTAATGCCATATGGAACAATAGTTATGTTAATAAATTGGCATTATTCTAAATCTACTATTCCCTTGTGCCAGAAGTCTGTAAAAGTTAAACAATGGTTCTGTGTTGTAACTGGTGCAGTAGATTGAAAAAAATAAGAAATGACAAGTCAGCATTAATAAAATTATAAATCAATCAGAATTTAAATAAAACAGGAGGAGAATTCAAGATGGCGGCATAGGTAAATACCTACACTGCTGCCTCGCACAACAATTTCAAAACTACAACTAAAAGACAGAACGGGCATCATCCAAAACCACACGAAAGCTGGCTGAGTGGAAATTCTACAACTAGAAGGAAAGAGAGGGGCTCACAGAGACCCAGAGGAGCTGCAAAACGCTGAGGTACAGAAATGCACTTGTTGGGAGCGCGGGTGCCGGAGAACCTCGCTGGCTTTCTCTGGCGGGAGGGAAACGGAGACTCTCAAAGGCATTGAACACTTATCCTATGACACTAAACCCCAGGTCTAGCTGAAACTCATACGGGAGGAGTTTGGACTGTGAAAAGGGAGAAGTGCTTGGAAATTTAGGGAAATTGCAAAACATCAGAAGTCTGGTGACGCGCATGGCATTGCGCTTAGAGGACCGGCTCCTGATTGTGCCGCTGGCTTTTGCGAGTGGGCAGGAGACAGACCCTCCCAACTGCGTCACTTCTAACATCACTAAACCCCAGTTTCTGGCAAAACCCTGGGGACCCAGACGCATATGGTACCGGAACAGGGGAGCCGGAAAGGCAGCAGCTAGAGGCACTGCAAGAGCACAAGCGCGAACAGACACAAGGGACTGCTTCAGCGATTACCTAGTCATGTGAGACTCGGGGGCCGTGGAGGGCGGGGCCAACTGGAAGGCAAGGCGATCCCTTAACCCCTGAGACTCCACACATCCCAAGCTCAAGAGAGAGGCTTCTGCAGTTTTACAAGTCTGGTATCATAAGGCTGAATCCAACACAGAAGTTCTCCCGGCATAGTGAAAACGCCTAGTCAAGGGAAGAGATCACAAACAGAAGAAATGGAGGAAAACAAACAACTGGATATAGAGTTCAAAATCATGCTTAAAAGGTTTTTCAAGAATATCCTAGAAAAGTTGGATAAAGTTAGCGAGACCCAAGAAATGAAAAAGATCCAACTAGAGATGGAAAAGGACCAACTAAAATTTAAACATACACTGACTAAATTAAAAAAGATTGTACAGAGACCTAACAGCAGACTAGAGGAAGAAAAGAATCAAGTCAAAAATTTGAAATATAAAGAATCAGAAAACACTCAACTGGAAAAGCAAGAAGAGAAAAGAATCCAAAAATGGGAAGATAATGTAAGAAGCCTCTAGGACACCTTCAAGGGTACCAACATCAGAATTATGGGGGTGCCAGAAGAAGTGAGAGAGCAAGATACTAAAAACCTATTTAAAGAAATAATGACTGAAAACTTCCCCCACCTGGTGAAAGAAATAGACTTACAACTCCAGGAAGCACACAGAACCCCATATAAAAGGAATCCAAAGAAGACTACACCGAGACACATCATAATTAAAATAGCAAGAGCAAAAGACAAAGAGAGAATATTAAAAGCAGCAAGAGAAAAACAGTTCATTACCTACAAGAAAGCACCCATACCACCGTCAACTGATTTCTCAACAGATACAATGCAGGCCAGACGGGAGTGGCAAGAAATATTCAACGTGATGAATAGCAAGAACCTACTACCAAGAATACTCTATCCAGCAAAGCTATCATTCAGAACTGAAGGGCAGATAAAGAGCTTCACAGAGAAGAAAAAGCTAAAGGAGTTCATATATGAAATGCTGAAAGATACTCTTTTAGAAGAGGAAAAAGAAAAAGGTAAAGATAAAAATTATGAACAACAAATACATATCTATCAACAAGGGAATCTAAAAATTAAGGAATTGAAGATTTGATCAACGGAATAAACTGGTGAATATAATAGAATCGGGAGTACAGAAAGGGAGTGGACTGATAATTTTCAGGGGGAAAGGGGTGAGGGTTGTACAGGGAGAGACTGGACAAAAATCATACACCTATGGATGAGGTCAACGGGAGAGAGGAAAGGGTAGAGGGAAAGGTGGGAGCCGGGTAGAGGGGAGCTATGGAAGGGAAAAAAGAGAAACAAATGTAATAATCTGAATAATAAAGATTTAATAATAAAAAAAAATGTCGAATTTTGTGCCAAGAAAAATAAAAAAAGAGCAGTTGTGGAAAGTTTAAAAAAAAAAAAAGAATTTAAATAAAACACTAAAATCAGCCGAAACCAGTTTGGCTCAGTGGATAGAGTGTCGACCTGCAGACCGGGGGGTCCTGAGTTCGATTCTGATCAAGGGCATGTACTGGGTTGTGGGCACATCCCCCGTGGGTGTGTGCAGGAGGCAGCTGATCGATGTCTCTCTCTCATCAATATTTCTGACTTTCTATCCCTCTCCCTTCCTCTCTGTAAAAAATCAATAAAATATATTTAAAAAAAACCACTAAAATTATTTTTAAAGCCTTCTTTTAATGAGAAACTATATTTAAGATGTAATTATAACAAAATTTCTTCCAAATATACTAGTAGAGCTAAAGTTAATGTTCTTATTAAAAACAAGTCCGTGGTAAAGGCAAAGCTCAAACAAATAATGTGGCATCTCAGTCAATTCTTTGATCTTTCAAGCAGAGGAGTGAATGCCTATAATGGGTTAGACTATGTCTTGCTCTCGGAGTATCATCAGAACTGCTGGGTGGGCATGCAGTGTAGCTTCCCAAACAGTCCCATCCTCTAATGAGCTTAAGGTTCATTGTATTGAAATCACCATTCCAAAAAGTCAGCTACTGTTTTCACTCTTATCATTGAAATATCACCCAGGTTTGCTTCCCACTCACAGTTTGTAATTTGGCCTCGATGAACTCCTTTGACCACATCTCTTCTCTACAAAGTAACTATCCATGGAGCTCGAGAAACCAGTACTGAATAAGAATGCTGAAGCTTAAATACTGTCACTAGGCATGACACCCTAGAATGAACAAGTGCATGAAGTATTTTTTCTTTACTACCTTGTCCTGATGGTCCTTGATGGCCATTTCTGAATGAACTCAACCAGTTACCATGGCTTCTGTCAGATGAACCTAATGGAGGCTGAACTTAAATTTATCTATTGATAAAAGAAATCAAGAAACCAGAGTACTGAGTTTGAGTCATATTAGCTTCAATTTTTACTGAATTAAAGCGCATGTATTCCAATCAGAAAAGATATATGCACCCATATGTTCACAGCAACAAAATTCACCATTGCTAAGATTAGGAAACAGCCTAAGTGCCCATCAACAGATGAGTGGATTAAAAAACTGTGGTATATCTACACAATGGAATACTATGCTGCAGTAAAAAAGAAGAAATTCTTACCATTTGCAACAGCATGGATGAAACTGGAGATCATTATTGTAAGTGAAATAAGCCAGTCAGAGAAAGATAAATATCACATAATTTCACTCATTTATGTAATATAATGAACAACATAAACTGATGAACAAAAATAGATCCAGAGACAGAGAAGCATCGATCAAACTGTCAAACCTCTGGGGAAGTTAGGTGAGAGTGGAGTTAAGAGGGAGAGATCAATCAAAGGACTTATATGGATACATATAAGCCTAACCAATGAACACAGACAACAGGGAGATGGGGGCATGAGAGGGGAAGGAGAAATTGGGGGAGTAATAAGGGGACTGGGGGATAAGGATATATATGTAATACTTTAATAAATAAAGAAATTAAAAAAAAAAGAAAGTGCATGTATTTATAGAAATATGAACAATTATTTTGTTAGGATTTTTAAGTCAATAGTTTTGTCCTCACAAACATTCTTACCTCTTCAGTCTGGCAATAGACAATAACTATTTCTGAGGGAAGATGAAAAATTCCTTGGCTTCAGGAAGGTGCAAGTAATAGCAAGAAATTTTAACAATGTGGTTAAAGGCTAGAATTGCTCTTCTGAGCACAGTTTCAGATTACTGCAATCTGAGGGTTTGTCACAAACAATCTCTTTACAAACACAGCTAAATCCACTGAGCAAAGATGTGCTTCATGAACACATACAAACATCAAAATC
>JAAGEH010000380.1:1671801-1693138 GCA_011751065.1 Lasiurus cinereus
CCCCACCCTGAACTGGCTGGTATGGCTCCATTTGTTGTGGGTTAGAGCCCCATTAGGGAGTATGTGGGAGACTACGGATCAATGTTTCTCCCCCAGACCGATGTTTTGCTTCCTCTCCCTCCTTTCCTTTCTCTCTTCCTCACGCTAAGATCAATTGTAAAAATAAAATAAAACGAACTTGCTCCATTTAAAAAAAATTTTTCCTCCCCTTAAGATACTTTTTGTCCCTTGCTACAGTAACATAATCAAGATCAGACACTTGAAAATTTCTAAAGAGATACAATCCCCCAGCTGGTATGAATCAGGCAGTAATGGTTCAAATCCTCATCAGGACATTCTAAGTGCACCGGTTAATAATATAATAAAAAAAAACATAATTTCAAGAGAAACATCAAAAGTGCTTTATTCAAAGTAATGTCCATCACTATCTACAGATTTCTCCATCATTCAGGTAAGTTGTGGATACCATCTCAATAAAATTTTTTTGTTTTGAGGCAAACCATTCAGAGACCCAATTTTCCACTTCTTTATTTTGAAGTGCTGCCGAGAAAGTATGTGTGTCATAATATGAACAAGTGGTAATGTGAAGGAGCAAGGTCTGGTGAATATAGTGTGTGGGTTAATGCTTCCCATGCAAGATCTTTTAACGTGTCTTTAACTGGTTTTGAAGTGTGTGATGGTGCGTCATCATGAAGCAAAATTACTTTGCCGTGTCTTTGGAACATTCTGGTCATTTCATGATCAAAGCAAGGTTCAAAATAATTACTTGTTGTAGCTAGTGATCAGTACTAACGGTTTCACCTGGTTTTAGAAACTCATAATACACCACACCTTGCTGATCCCACCAAATGCAGAGTATTACCTTCTTTCCGAAGCCATCTGGCCTTGTAGTTGATGTTGCTGGTTGACCTGGATCAATCAATTATTTTGTGCATTTGGGATTCTGAAAATAAATCATCTTTTCATCGCCAGTCATAATTTGTTTGTTTTTAAGTTAATAAATATTTGTTGTCCAGATTATTACAATTGTTCCTCTTTTTTCCCCCCATATAACTCCCCTCCACATGGTTCCCATCCCATCCTCTGCCCTTATCTCCCCCACACTGTCCTCATCCACAGGTGTACGATTTTTGTTCAGTCTCTTCCCTCACCCCCCACACCCTTTTCCTCCTGAGAATTATCAGTCCACTCCTTTTCTATGCCTCTGATTCTATTATATTCACTAGTTTATTCTGTTCATCAAATTTTTAATTCACTTTGATTTTTAGATTCACTTGTTGATAGATATGTATTGGTTGTTCATAATTTTTATCTTTACCTTTCTCTTCTTCTTCCTCTTCTTAAAGAGTACCTTTCAGCATTTCATATAATATTGGTTTGGTGTTGATGAACTCCTTTAGCTTTTTCTAATCTGTGAGCTCTTTATCTGTTCAATTCTGATTAATAGCTTTGCTGGGTAGAGTAATCTTGGTTGTAGGTTCTTTGAATATTTCTTGCCACTCCGTCTGGACTGCATAGTTTCTGTTGAGAAATCAGCTGACAATTACATGGATGATCCCCTGTAGGTAATTGTTTTTCTCTTGCTGATTTTAATATTCTTTGTCTTTTGCCCTTGGCATTTTAATTATGATGTGGCTTGGAGTAGTCCTCTTTGGATTACTTTTGTTTGGGGTTCTGTGCACTTCCTGGACTTTTAAGTCTATTTCTTTCAATGTGGTGGGAAGTTTTCAGTCAGTATTTCTTAGGTTTTCAGTATCTTGCTCTCTCTTTTCTTCTGGCACCCCCATAATTCTGACATTGGTACGCTTGAAGTCCCACAGGCTCCTTACACTATCTTCACATTTTTGGATTCCTTTTTCTTTTTGCTTTTCCAGTTGAGTGTTTTCTGCTTCTTTGTATTTTAAATCTTTGATTTCATTCTTGCATGCCTCTAGCCTGCTGTTAGGTCTCTATAATATTTTTTATTTCAGTCAGTGTATGTTTAATTTATAGTTGATCCGTTTTCATATCCTAGAGGTTCTCGTTAAATTTATCGGTATTTTCTAGGAAATTCTTGAAAAACCTTATAACCGTGGTTTTGAACTCTACATCAAGGCATTTATTTTCCTCTATTTCTTTTGTTTGTGATCTGTTCCTTTTTCTCCGCATTTTCACTGCTTCCCTGAGTTGATAGAGTAGCTTTGTGTGCTAGGTGTCCTATACGGCCCAGTAGCTCAGTCTCCCCAGTTACGTGAGGTGGATACTCCTGGTGCATGCACTCTCTTGTGGACTGTGTGTACAGCCTTGTTGTAGTTAAGTCTTGATTGTTGTTGGTATCACTTGGGGGGGGGGGTGACCTCCAGGACAATTGGCTGTGAGAATCAGTGTGTCTACGCTGGGAGAACTTCTGGCTGGAGTCAGCCTTATGAGACAAGACATACAAAATTGCAAAAGCTTTTGTGTTCGGCTTGGATGGGGTGGAGTCTCAGGGCTGAGCAGCCAGCCTTGGCTCCCCGTCAGCCCTGCCTTATGAGGCCCCTGGGTCTCAGTGTTTCTTGATAACTGCTGCAGTCCTCTCTGCAAGCACTTGTGCATGCATCTCCAGCCTTCTGCCTTTCGCAGCTCCTCTGCATTTTAGTGTGCTCCAGGGATCCGTATGAGTCTGGGTCCTCAGAGTCTCGCCTGAAATTGGTGTTCAGTGCAGTCAGAACTAGAGTTCAGTGCAGTTGGGAGGTTCCATCTTTCTCTGGCTAGAGAAAGCCAGCAGCATAGTCAGTCACTTCTAAAGAGCACTCACACACTCGCGCTTCCAGACCTCTGCCTTTCACGGCTCCCCTGTGTTTCTGTGCACTCCTCCCTTTTCCTGACAGTCCAGACTCCCTCCCGTAAGAGTCTTGCCCGGAACTGGAGTTCAGTGCGGTCAGAACTGGGGTTCAATGCAGTCAGGAGTTTCCGTCTCCCTCCCACTAGAGGAAGCCAGCCAGGCACTCCACGCCCCCGTCCTCTCCATGCGCACGTTTCCATACCTCAGCTTTTGACAGCTCCTCTGAGTCTCCGTGAGCCCTTCTTTTTCCTTCAAGTTGTAGAATTTCCACTCAGCCAGCTTTCCTGTGGTTCTGGTTGATGTCTATTCTGTCTTTTAGAGGTAGTTTTAAAATTGTTGTGCGAGGCAGCAGTTTACATGTTCACCTATGCTGCCATTTTGGTTTCTCTGCTGCAAAGAAGACTTTCTTCAGTGCCGTTGAAGCAATGTTTTACTAATGACTTTTCAGTTTTCCATCTGTTTTTTGTTCAGTTGATGTGGCACCCATTTTCCTTCCTTTAAAATCGTTCCCATTGCTTGTAAATGATCAGAAATTGTTTGTTGAACAACATTTAATCTTTCTGCAAGTTGTTTTTGAGTTTGACACGCATCTTCATCCAATAATGCTTGTAATTGTTGGTCTTCAAACTTTTTCAGTTGACTCATACGTCCTTGTTTTTCACATAGAAATAATCACTTTTAAAGCATTTAAACCAGAGTTCACAAGTATCTTGAGATGGATCATGTTCACCACAAGTTTCCCGAAGTACATGATAACTTTCAGTAGTACTTTTCTTCACAATGACTATGTAGTACTTTTCTTCACAATGAACTATAACTTCCCGCAAATGCTCTTTTTTTGGCACAAAATTCGACATTTTTAAGCATAAAAATATCTGATGTTAACACCTTCAGCAAATTTGAGAGATGAAGTTTTGAAGCTTGTTGTCAATACAAAGAAATAGCATATATATCAAATCACACACATATCAACATATATGTAACTCCATCTATTGGAAAAAATCTCCATTATTAACAGGTACACCTAGTATGCACAGGTTGTAGGCTCAATCCCCAGTGTAGGGCATGCAAGAGGCAGGCAGCCAATCGATTCTCTCTCATCATCACTAATGTTTCTATCTTTCTCTCCCTCTCTGAAATCAATAAATCTCTCTCTCTCTCTCTCTCTCTCTCTCTCTCTCTATATATATATATATATATATACATATATATATATATAACTAGAGCATAATTTCTTATAAAATAAGCACATTTCTTGGTGTGTTTAGGGTTTCTGTATTTTCTCTCTCTCTATATATATATATAATATATATAGAGAGAGAGAAAGAGAGAGAGAGATAAATAGATAGACAGATAATAAATAAATGTAGTTATGAAAAAAAAATCACAATAAAACAAGTGTATGTGCTGAATGTTTCCCTATTGGGAAAAGAAGTTCCTTTCATGTATATAAAAAGAAAATCAGAAAAAAATCTCACAAAATTAAAATAAAGAAAGCTATATTAACATTATTGGTTTGCAGTTAGTCTTAATTGGTCAGACAGTACAAATAATACAGTCACTCAAAAGTTATCATTATTAACATACATTTTATTGTATACAACTATAGGCACCTTCATATAATTAATCCACTTCAAAAATATCAGATATTACCATTCCAACTATATTAACCAGGAAACATGATCATACAGGGTAAGCAATTTACCCAGAATTGATTACTTGGCTCATAAGGTACTGTCTCCCTCCAAAGTTCATACTCTTTCTGTTCCACGCTGACTCCCAAAACAGTTTTTCTTAATATCCCTCAATTTTTCTATTTTATTATATTATTATTATTTTTTAATCCTCCTTACATATGTTTTTAATTTTTCAGAGAGAGTAGAAGAGATAGGGAGAGACAGAGAGAAATATTGATGTGAGAGAAATCATCGATTGGTTGCTTCCTGCATGAGCCCTGACCAGGGCCTGGGCCGGAGAGAAGCCTGCAACTGCAGTACATGCCCTTGACCAGTATCGAATCCAGACCCTTCAGTCCCCAGGCTGACACTCTATCCACTGAGTCAACCAAGTAGGACAATCTTTCTATTTTAACTTAAAAGATCATTCCTTTCTTTATATCTTCCACCTTGTCTCAATACTGTAATATGTACTGGCACCACAAACACTCAGGGAAACTTTTTCTCAGAAGCTCCACTTTGGTTCAAGCACTTTAATGCACCTATCCAGTCCTTGGACCAGTATACAGGAGATACAATGCAAACAGTGCAAGGATGAGATGACACTAATGAGAATGTCTTTAGTCTTCTGACAGTTCACCCTGTGGGGATGGCTCCCCACCCCAGCCAAACTTCACCAACCTTGCCAAAATGGTTAGTATAAATTAAGCAAGCTTTAAATATATCTCTTCCCTCTGCATTTTTTAACAGGTAACAAATTATTGTTTAAAACATTTTTAAGTGTCATAAACAGATCAGTTAAGAAAAATGATTAATGAAAAGAAATAACACTTAGTTTCAATGAAACTTGATAAGTATGTCATAACTAGAGCATAATTTCTTATAAAATAAGCACATTTCTTGGTGTGTTTAGGGTTTCTGTATTCTAATATTTCTGAGTAAAACCTTGAGAGAAAAACTGTTGCCAAGTTGTCTGTCTTCTGGTCAATATAAATAAACTCTAAACTTAAAATTCTGCAAACCAAGAATGTTCTGTATCTTCTGGCAATCTATCTACACTAATAAAAGAGAAACATGGAAATTACTGTTACTCCACTACGCTACCAGCCTATCAGTATGGGTATGCAATTAACCTGAAAACATGGCGGCAACCCCGCTCCCACCGCTCTAGGCCTGTGGGGGTCGGGAAAGTCTGGCACCAGCACCTGAGGCTGAGTGCAGCCCGGGAGATGAAGCCGCTTGCCCGCCCTGATTCCAAGCTGTAGATAACTGCAGAAGCCTCACATGCTGAGGGAGATGGAGAAACTGGACCCCAGTGCCTGAGGCTGTGTGCACCCCAGGAGATGAAGAAGCCACCTGCCCCATGATCCCAGGCCGCAGCCAACAGCAGAAGCCTCATATCCGCCTGACCCACCTCCTGGGAGAGACGAAAGAAACCAGGCCTCAGCGCCTGAGGCTGGGTGCAGCCCAGAGAGATAAAGAAGCCACTTGCCCCATGATCCCAGGCCGCAGATACCTGGAGAAGTCGCCTACACTGCATCCCAGGGAAGACGGAGAAACCACCTACCTGCGGTCCAGGTGCCAGCACCTGCAGCTGGCTACAGCCTGGGAATTGGAGAAGTCACCCACCCCACAGTCCCAGGCATCAGCACTTGCAGCTACAGCCCAGGCGAAGCCACCTGCCCACCATCCCCTGCAACTGCAGCCAGGCTGGCGCCTATGGCTGACCAGAGGGAAGGAAGCCTGGATTCTGGGTGCCTGTGGTCGGCTGGAGGAGGGAATCCTAGGTCCCGAATGTAGGGCTGAGGCAGAGGTGGTTAGGGGCAATCAAGCCAGCAGGGAAGCAGTTAGGAACAATCAGGCTGGCAGGCAGAAGAAGTTAGGGGCAATCAGGCAGGCAGGCCAGTGGTTAGGAGCCAGCAGTTCTGGATTGTGAGAGGGATGTCTGACTGTCGGTTATCCCAAGGGGTCTCAGATTGGAGAGGGTGCAGGCCAAGCTGAGGGACACCCTTCTTCAGCCCCATGCACAAATTTCATGCACCAACCCACTAGTCCTATATAATGAGAGGAATATGCTAATTAGTCAGGACAACCAGCAGGAGCAGGTGGGAGTGGCTGCGAGTACACAAGGCTAGGCATGTGAGGCTGTGTCAAATAAAAGAAAATGTGTTCACATGCCCAAAGATAACAGGGTTCCAGGAGGAAGGGCTCCAATTTCATTTCTCACACCCAGCTATGAAGACCCCCTGGAGCAGCTCTCCCTTCCAAGCCCTGAGCAGAATGGGTGCTCTGCTCCAGCCCCTGAGCCCTGTAGGGAGGTGGAGCGAAGTGCTTTCCCTCTGGGACCCCAATCTCCCTGGGAGTCAGGTGCGGAAGGTGCTCTCCTGAAAACCTGGAAATCCGCCTCCCGGGGCAAGTCACAGAGAGGGCAATCTACCCAGAGGCCACACACCTGTCATAGTTGAAATAGCCCTCGATGGAGGTGCGAGGGTAGCAGGGATCAGAGTTGGCCATGTCAGTAATGAACCCCAAGTCCCCGCCAAATGTCTAGAGCACACGGTTTTCCATCACTTCCTAAGCAGCAGTCAGCCCAGAGCAGGGATCAAACCTGAAACCTAAGTAGGTGCCCTGACAGAATGGAACCCAAACCTTTGCTGTGGCAGAGGAGCTCTGGCCCACAGCAGGGGCCAGGGCACCCAGAGGGGTTTTGTTGAGGGGCCCTGACAGGCAGCCTGCAGCGCAGTGGGTTAGAACCTTCTCCTGATACAGCAAGGTTGCAGGCTGTATCCCTGGTCAGGGCATAGAAAAGAAGTAAACAACAACAGCATAATAAGTGGAACAACACACTGGTGTTTCTCTCACTCCCTTCTTCTCTCTAAAATAATCAATCAATAAAAATTAAAATAAAAAATAAACCCTCTGGCCCTAACTGTTTGGCTCAGTGGACAGAGCATCGGCCTGTGGACTGAGGGGTCCCAGGTTCGATTCCAGTCAAGGGCATGTACCTTGGTTATGGGCACAACTCCAATGGGGAGTGTGCAGGAGGCAGTTGATCAATGTTTCTAACTCTCTATCCCTCTCCATTCCTCTGTAAAAAAATATATTTTAAAAAATAAAAATAAATCCCCTGGCTTGCAGAGTTGCTAAAACAATTAGAAAGCAAAGTTCCATCCCGTCTGGTTCATTCAACAAATACTTCTTATGCTCCTTCAATAATCACACTGGGAATGGGTGTTTGTGTATTTTGGTTAATCTTTACCTGAGGGTATTTTTGCATTAATTTTCTTTTTTTACAGGGAGTGTAAGGGAGGGAGAAAGACAGAATTAATGTAAGAGACATCAATTAGTTGCCTCTTGCTGAATTCCCGACCATGGCCCAGGATTAAGCCTGCAACCCAGATATGTGCCCATGATCGGAATCCAACCCGGTACCCTTCAGTCTGCCTGCAGAACCACTATCCACTGAATCAAACCAGCATTTTATTTTATTTTTAAGTCCTCATCTAAGGATCTGTTCTTTTCATTGATTCTAGAGAGAGGGGTAGGGAGAGTGAAAGAGAAAGAGAAACATCGATCAGTTGCCCAAGCAATCCGACAGGGATGGAACTCACAACCTATGTATATGCCCTCACCTGGAATCGAATGCATGAGCATTTGTTGTGTGGGAGGACACTCTAACTACTGATCCACACTGACCAAGGCCTGGAGGTACATTTAAACATTTTTTTTCAGATCTGCCCTGGCCAGTTGGCTCAATTGGTTGGCGTCTCAACCTGTACACCAAAGAATTTCCTGTTGGATCCTAGGTTAGGGCACATAGTTAGGTTTCGGTTAGATCCTGCTGGATCAGCAGGTGCAGAGGCAGCCTACTGGTATGTCTCTGTCCATGGATGTTTCTCTCTCTAAAAATCAATTTTAAAAACATCTGCAGGTGATAATTAAAAACTAAGATTTTTTTCACTTACAGTTCACATTCAATATCTTGTCCTATATAATAAACCCTAATATGCAAATTTAACAAATGGTGGAATGATTGGTTGCTAAGAACTGACCACCAAGGGGCAGATGTTAAATGTAAAAGCTGCCCCCTATTGGTCAGTGCGCTCCATAGGGGAAGTGCCACTCAGCCAGAAGCCGGGCTCATGGCTGGCGAGTACAGCGGAGATGGCAGGAACCTCCAAGGCAGCATTAAGGAGCAGTGAGCCAAGCAGTGGAGAGCAGGCACACAGTAAGGAATAAGGGTCCCAGACTGTGAGAAGGCACAGGATGGGCTAAGGGACCTCCTTCCCCGTGCACAAATTTCATGCTCCGGGCCTCTAGTTCTTCTGTAAATGTTTAGAAGCATCCTTAACCACAAACAGAAACCAAAAGGTAGCTGTGTTTCTAAATATGAGGTGGATGTGTTGCCTAATCCATCTGGTTTAAAAAAATACACTCAGGGAATGGGGGGTAGGGGTTGGGGAGGAGACAAAATACAATAAAACTGTGTTAAATTAAATCTGACTGACTCAGAATCTATAATCTGAAAGGAATCTGAATAAAGCTTACATACAAAAAATGTCTCTGTATGTCCATACTTCCAACATAGCTATTCCCCATGAGAAAATCACATATGATGCATTTAAGCTTCAATTCCTCTACTACCTACATTTTTTCCAAAATACAAAGTATGTGCCTGACCTGAATCCTTTCCTCATCAAACTACTGATGCCCAGCCACATAAACATAACCACTCCAGAATTCTTCCTCTCAACTTCTAAGGGATAAAAAAACACAGTCCTGGCCCCTAACAAAAGAACTCAGTCAAGATTTAGCATGAAATTCTAACAGATACCTATACTCTTTTAATGCTTACAATCTTTGAAAAAGATCCACATTTTGATTCATAAAGAAACAATTAGTTCTATAATTTTAATAACTACTTTGTAGGGGAAAAAAACATAATGATTTCCCAAATTAATGTGGATATTAACAGTAGCTGTTACAAATGCAGTGGTGTTTCAAGGAGTTTTAGTACATGTTTCCAAATTAAATACAAAATTAGGAAAATATACATTTGAAAATTTTTACCAAAAAATCTCTTCAGTGCTGTTATGGGTCATTTTAAATGTTATGAAGATATGCTATTAAACTGTAGCAAAATAAAAAAATTAAAGAGCACAGTCTAATCAAAATAAGCATGGTTATAATTATTTGAACCAAATAATATTTATGTAATTTCCTTAAGACTAAATTTTTTAAATGGTCAATCTACACTAATAATAGAAAAATATGTAAATTGACCAAATCACCATGGCACTCCACAATCAGGAGGGGATATGCAAATTAGCAGGACAAAGATGGCAGCAGCCACTGAGCCAGCCAGAGTGGGTGGGAGGCTTGGGCCAGCTGCCAAAAGAGGGGCTTGTAGGTGGCAGCCAGGGAGCGAGCAGGAGGCTTGGGTCACCCTGGCGATGGAGGAAGCCAAGCCTCCCACCCACCTTGGCTAGCTGCTGAAGGAAGGGCCTGGGGGCAGCAGTCACAGAGCGGGCCTAAGCGCACAGGAGGCTTGGGTCACCTGGGCCAGCCGCTGAGGGAGATGCCTGCAAATGGCCCTCAGTCCCTCACTGAGGCTGGCCACGCCACCATCAGGGTGAGGGTTCCTGCTGGGGGGTGTGGCCAGCCTACAAACAGCCATCAGCCCCTCACCCAGGCTGGCCATGACTTCATGGGGACCCTCATCCTGAAGGGGCGTGGCTGGCCTGCAAACTACCCCAACCCCTCACACAAGCTGGCACCATCTCCAGTGGGGACCTTCACTCCATTGGGGGCATAGCTGGTCTGAAAATCACCACAGGTCCCTCCCCCAGGCTGCCCCATCACCAAAGGGAATACCCACCATTCAAGGGCAAACCAGCGGGCCCTCAGGCGTGTACCAGGCCTCTATCTAACTACTAAAAGGGTAATATGCTAATTTGACTGGGAAACCTTCCAGAAGACCTTCCAGACATTCTTCTGGACAAAGCCATGGTGGCAGGACCAACACAGAGGCAGTTAAGGGGCAAGAGGGAAGGGCGGTTGTTGGTGATCAGGCCAGGATGGGATGGCAGTTGCGGATGATCAGGCTGGTGGAGGAAGAGGAGGAAGCAGTTGGGTGGGAACAGGCCAGTAGGGGGGGCTATTTGGGGGTGAGCAGGCTGGCAGAGAGGGCAGGTGGGAATAAGCAGGCCAGCCTCGGGGGCAGTTTGGGGCAAATGGGCTGCTGGGGGGCAGCGGGGGTGATCAGGTTGACAGGGGGAGGGAGGGAAGAGGGCAATTGGGGACGAGCAGGCTGGCAGGCAAGCAGTTAAAAGCCAGCAATCCCAGATTGTGAGAGGGATCCCAGATTGGAAAGGGTGCAGGCCGGGCTGAGGGACACCCCCTCCCTGTGCATGAATTTCATGCATCAGGCCACTAGTAAATATATAAAGTTACACATAACCGCAACAATACCACAAAGTTAACAGCACTATTTAAATGTGAAAGTTCTTATTGTAAAATGGAACTTCAACATAATTCTATATAATAACGAGCTAATATGCAAATTGTAATCATGCCCTCATGCCTTAAAGGCTCAGACACTCAATACTGGGAGAGAGGAATGGGGACCAGCCAGGCACAAATGAGCTCCTGAGAGAGGACTGAGGACCAGCCAGGTTGTGGCTCGGGAGAAGGAAAAGTCACCAGCCCAGTGGTCACAGGCGCCAGAGGCTGCGCCTACAGCCCAGGAGAGTGATAAGCCGCTTGTCCTGTGGTCCCAGGCGCCTGCAGCCACCCACCCACCTACAGTCTCCTGTGGCTCCAGCTGACCCAGGGGAAGCTAGCCCAGGTCCTGGGGGCCTACGACTGCCAGAGGAGGGAATCCTGGGTCCTGCGTGCAGGGCAAGGCAGAGGCAGTTAGGGGCGATCAGGCCAGCAGGGGAGCAGTTAGGGGCAATTAGGTCAGTAGGGAAGCAGTTAGGGGCAATCAGGCAGGCAGGCAGAGGAGTTAGGGGCAATCAGGCAGGCAAGCAGGAGAGCTGTTAGGAGCCAGTGGTCCCAGATTGCGAGAAGCAGTTGGACATCCCCTGAGTGGTCCCAGATTGGATAGGCTGCAGGCCAGGCTGAGGGGAGCTCTCCCCTGCCCCGCCCCCCCACCCACCATACACGAATATGTGCACCGGAACTCTAGCTCTTAATATTAATGTTTCATTCCATTTCCTACATTCAGGTACTAAATTATGATCAAGTTAAATCTTAAAAACAATACATTTTTATCTATGAAACTGATTTTAATCCACAACATTTTTAAAAATCGTGTTTCTAAACACAGATTATCAAGTAATTTGCACATAAAAACAAAAAAGGGGGCAATTTTAACAACAGCTAGCACTCATTTAAAATTATTACTTGTCATGAGAAAAGGCACAGTAAATTTCCTTGTGAACAAGAGACACCAATAATTCAGAATGGTCACTTACCACTTCTTCCAAAGCAGCACTACGCCCAAAAGAACAAGTAAGGTGTGTGAGGCAGTTCACAAAGGACGAGAAAAGCTCACTTGGAATGGCAGTTAAGACGTTTCGAGGGAACACAGTTATTAGGTTGCTGATAATGCTGGAGATCCCCACAGCTTCAGAATCTTCTATTTCAATTCTACAAACCAGGTAACAAATGTTACTGGTGATGGAATACAAGTTACAATAACTCATTTCCAAACATGCAAAAATTTTCACCTATTCGTTTTTAAAGGCATGTCTCTGTATTAATGTCAAATTACCATATAATTCAAAACATACAAAAAGGAAAAAAATCACTAGCTGTTGGTCTACCACTGTTAAACACATAGAAAACCTGAAAGTTCCTTTTTTGGTGACAAAAGGCAAGTATACCTACCCATTGATAGTACTCAGTAAACCCTCAATGAAGTGTGCTAGGTAGTCAACCTGTGCTCCTTCATCGGGGAAGACAGGTCCATGCAAAGAAGCTAATTGGGCGAGGCACTGCAGAGAATCTTGTGCCATATCCGAATCTTCTCTGATTTTTCGATGTACCTGTTAGAAAAAATTACTAATCCATAAAAATAAATTCTTCTTTTGTAAGGGTCACATGTCTATTATGCTGATGAGGTAAGTGAAAATTTCACAATAGCTGATTATTTCTAGAAAATTAATTCCTAAATTCAGCTAAATTTGAGAACGTCGCTCAGTCCACTTCACATTACAGTCCATGATTTTAAACATATCAATTAATTTTAACTGAGGGTTACCTACATTTTTAACACTGAATTGTCTCCAGTATGCTATGACAAAGAGAGAAACAGATGCCAGCCAGTCAGACACACTGCTTCTTCTAAAAACAGCAACGACAATCATCTGTATTATGTTAGCTATGCCTCACTATAGCTCCTTGCTAAAGTTAGCAGACAAGTTCAATCAAGAGTATAAAGATGCTGCTTTAGTGGAAGTAAACAGTTGCATATAGAAAAAAATCAATATACCGCTTAATTCCTAGACACTCATTCATTCAACAAATATAAAGCACTCTCTTAATCACTCTGAGATTGCTTAAAATTTGTTTCAATCTCATTTTACGCTACATCATTAATAAATGATAAAATATTTTAAAATTTTATTTCAATTCTATTTAAATCTACCTTAAACCTCATCTAGATTTTATTTCAATGACACAATGCAGACTTGAAACAACCAGTATACAGTGTTCCTATATTGTTCCCTACATTTAGACTCAGCTTTTACTAATATTCTCAGATTTTAAAGATGTTTCATTTTGCCTAGCCATTGTAGCCCAGTGGATAGATTGTCAGCCTGTGGACTGAAGGGTCCCTGGTTCCATTCCAGTCAAGGGCACATGCCTGGGGAACATCCCCTGAGGGAGGAGTGCAAGAGGCAGCTGATGAATGATTCTCTCTCATCACTGATTTTGCTACCTCTCTCCCCCTCCGCTTCCTCTCTGAAATCAATTATATATATACATATATATATATATATAAATTCAAAAAATAAAGATGCTTCATTTCTGTGAGCTCGCCTAATTAAAATAGCCAAGGAAAACAGTATAAAATTAGTGAGCATTTTCTATATTCTATAAATATCTGACTTCTGTAGCCTTTCTTTTTCTAATAAATCTTTTTGCTTTCTGAATGGAGCATAATTTTAAACATTTATTCTCTTTTTGGTTTAGGTTATGTTCACTTTGACTCTGCAAACCACAATAATTATTTGAAGTCAGAACATTTCCCTTAAGTATTCACTGGTATAGTGCTGGGACACAGTGAACAAATACTAAAAAAATTCTTATTCACCACTGATTTCATTAAGATTTAATCCCTGAACATAAGGTTCTAAGAAATTTAAAATACTAAAAAGTCACAAAGTTAATTGATTTACTGGCCTATTTTAAAATATTGCCCCATTTGGTCTAGAGTAGTGGATGGCAAACCTAGTCTAGCTTATAGCCCATTTTGTATGGCTGTGGTTTTAACATTTTCTATGGGGGAGGAAGGGAAAATAATAAAAAAATATTTCAAGAAGTGTAAAAATTATAAAAATTCACATTTTTACATAAGTTCATAACAGTTTTACTTGAACACTGCCACACTTGTCTGTTTGGGTGTTGACTACAGGTACTTCTATACGACAACCCCAATGGCAGAGCTGAATAGCTGCCTCAGAGAACACATGACTGCACAGTCTAATATTCACAAGGGCCTTTACAAAAAAAGCTTGCCAATACATGGTCTAGAACAATGCAAATGTTTTTCAAAATATATTCTACATTTTAAGTGTTATATAGTAAATTTAAAGTAAACTATATAAATTCCTATGCCCAATACTGTCTAATTCATGTAGTTTTGATTACAACTCATTTGTAAGTTCCTTGTCTGAAAACTAACTGAATTTCTGTTATCATGCCCTTGCATCTAACATTCAACATGCTATCTGGGGATGCATATCAATGGATACAATGCAATGTGTGGTACAACAGAGGGTTTTTTTTCTGCCGAGAACTAAATGGTTGCTTGTTTCTGGTCTAGTAGTGACAAATCAAAAGAAACAATACCTTTAATGAAATAACTAATAATGACTATGTAGTAAAATAAAAATAAGAAACTGCCCTCAGAGCCTACAAGTACTGTTCTCTGAACTATGAGCCACATATAATCCATGATAAACCAATATCTATACTAACAATAGGGTAATATGCTAATTAGACTGGGAGACCTCTGGAAAAAGCCATAGTCGTGGGGCCGAGGCAGAAGTGATTAGGGGTAATCAGGCGAGGAAGAGAGGGCAGTTGGGGGCAATAAGGCTGGCATGGAGGGCCAGATGGGGGAGAGCAGGCTAGTGGGGGGAGAAGAGGGTGAGGAGGACAGTTTGGGCAAGTAGGCTGGCAGTGGGGGACAGTTGAGGGCAAGCAGGCCAGCTGGGGGAGCAATTAGGGGCAAGCAAGCCAGTGGGGGCGGGGGCAGTTGGGGGCGATCAGGCCCACGGGAAGCAGACCTAAACTGGCAGTTGGACATCCCACAAGGGGTCCAGATTGGAGAGGGTACAGGCTAGACTGAGGGATACCCCCCTCCCCGTGCACAAATTTCATGCACCGGGCCACTAGTTCCTACATAATATAGTAGGTTCATGCCTTCTTCTATTTTCAGCATTATAAAGAAGTTCTACTATATCTGAATTACACTCTACACATTTAAAACTGAATTCATCACCCAAATAGGAAAGAAGCAGAGGGATAAAGAAAAGCCAAGTCTAGCAGAAAATCCTAAGAAGTAAACTATGAAGCAGGATAAGGATAAAGACAAGGAACAAAGAGAACCAGTGAGTGAGGTGATGTTTCCTATGGAACATGCTGACCCTGAGATGTCTGTGGGCCTTCCAAACACAAGCCTCCAGTAAGCACTTAGATTACAAGGCCCTGGATTCTGGAGTAGCCTGTGCTGAATATAGATCTAAAAGTCAGCAGTGTAGAAGTGATGCTTGGGGTCCTATGTGGGGAAGGGGCAGCCTGTGGAAAGTGTATGTAGTCAGCAAAGTTGAGAACTGACATAGGAATAAAATTATGCAACGAACAGAGAAAGAAGAGACCCTAAACCAGTGGCTCTCAACCTTCTTTAATGCTGTGACCTTTTAATACAGCTCCTCATGTTGTGGTGACCCCCAATCTTAAAATTATTTTCATTGCTACTTCATAACTGTAATTTTGATACTGTTAATGAATCATAATGTAAATATCTGTTTTCTGATGGTCTTAGGCGACCTTGCTAGCAGTTTTCAACCTGTGGGTCGCGACTGCAGAGCCAATGCTGTAGAGCCTAAGACCATCAGAAAACACAGATATTTACATTATTATTCATAACAGTAGCAAAATTACAGTTATGAAGTAGCAATGAAAATAATTTTAAGATTGGGGGTCACCACAACATGAGGAACTGTATTAAAAGGTCACAGCATTAAAAAAGGTTGAGAACCACTGCCCTAAACAATAAAGAAGAACCTGACAAAAAAGTAGGAGGAAGAATTAAGGAGACTGGTTTTTCCAACACCTTATGGAAGACAGGAAAATTGAAAAGACTATAAACTTTGGAAAGGCAAGCAAATACTTCAGGTTTAAAGTATTCCTAAATTCAAATAACATGCTTCAAGTCTAGATTCCATACATAGTCTATTTATGTTTATCTACTCAATAAATAGTGCTATCTCATGGAAAACTGCTTTCAAATAGGTAATGAAAACCATAACAAAATAAATTTAACAAAAACTGAATGAAATTTTAAGATTTCAACTGTCATTTTGCTAACAAATAAAATGTAAATGGCTTATAAATTGCTTAAATGAAAGTGAGAGGCCACAAACACAAAGATGTTGAAATAAAAAAGTGAGCCCTATCCCGTTTTTCAGTGGTTAGAGCATCGGTCTGCAGACTGAAGGGTCTTCAGGTTCACTCTGGTCAAGGTAACACACTTTGGTTGCAGGCTCGATCCACACCTCTCACACATCGATATTTACCTCTGTCTCTCCCCCTCCCTTCCACTCTCTCTAAAAATCAATTAAAAAAAAAAAATCCTTGGGTCAGGATCAACAACAACAAAAAAACCACCACCACCACCACCACCACCACCACCACCACAAAAATAACAAAATGAAAAAGGGTTAACTTTCAAATTCAAAAGTTATCTGCATGTGGTCTTTCACAGCTGACAGGACCAGCTGTCTGGTTTGTGGAGACAGCTGTTCAGATTTAGAATCACCATTTCCAGGCTACCAGCAAGTTTTCCACCTTTTCATTAACTGCTGGAGTGGGGTCTACTTTCAGCCAAATGAGCAACACAAGATCTGAACTTGGATCCATATCAAAACAATTTCTACCAGATGAGGAAGGCAACAGAATTTTCAATTTAGTTATAATGATCTCTGATACTGACAGTGTTTTTAGTTATTATTTCTGCTTTAAAGAAAAAAGTAAAGCTAATGCTCAGTCTGAACCTTTCACAGAAAACACCTTAACTTATTCACCCATGGATGAGTAACCTCGTTCTAGAAGTTCTTAAATATATACTATATTTTAAATAGTTCAACCAAAAAGGTGACATAGTTGCAATGCTAGTACATAGTATTTTTAAAACATGAAAAGGCAAGAAATTATAATTAATGGTTGGAACTAAGCAAAAATCTTTTTTTCTTTTTAATTGGTCTTTATTATATTTAGGGTTCTTTTCCCTAGTCCTTAGATCTGCCTAAATAATATGCTGATGCTATAAAAGTACTCAGCCTCCAAAACACACACACACACACACACACACACACAATACACACATTTTCCTCCCAGCTTCTGACTATTATATTATGGTTGTGGACAAACATGGAACATGTTGCTTACTTCTTTATATTTAGCAAATAAGAAATAGCACCATTTAAATATATAATTAAAATAAATTCTATACCACAACCCTAACTTCACTCACAACTGATAATCCATACATAAAAAGTACACTACTCTAGAGGAGTTCTCAAAATGTACTCCATGGATCCCTAAGGGTTGCTAGGACTCTGCCAGGTGTCTCGAAAGACAAAACTTCTTTCCTACAGTACTCAGATAATTATCTTTTCCATTCTTACTGTCACACATGTATACAGTGGAGCTACCTCAAGGCTATATGTGGTAATACTGCAACCAACTGAACACAGAAACAAATATGAAATCAGCTGTCTTGTATTAAACCTAATGTTAGATACATTTGCAAAAAATATACAATGCTACTCTTCTCATTTCTAAATAAACTTTTTTATTTGTTCATTAAAATATTACATAATGGTTTGGTATTGCTATTTTAAAATGAATTAATAAATTATATTTTAAAATTTAGCTTGAATTTTTAATATGGTAAATATTAACACATTGCAAACGGATCACAAGAATTCGCACTTCATATTACACAGTGTTTTACAAAGTATCATACTTTAAAAAGGTATTAGCTGGTAAGAACATGTAATAAATAACTTCAAAATGCAATGGGTATTTAATTTTAAAGCATGCCTTTACCATTTATGTAAAATGTTTTTTGTGCTCGTTCAATAGAAACTTATTTGGCCACTGGGTAAAGCTAGCAATAAAACTACTGGTCCGCAATATGTTAATATTACAACCCACATATATAAAAGCTCTTTGAATCCTTAATAATTTTTAAGAGTGTCAAGGAGTCCTGAAACCAAAAATATTGAGAACTTCAATTCTAGGATATAAGCCTTTCATAATTCTATATACTTCTATAAAATATCAAGAACATTCCTATGTAATTTCTGTTTCAGCAGAAAGATTGATTAGAAGAGAAGACTTTAAAGGACAAAAGCGATCTGCACATTTTTACCTAAAAAAACTACAGACTCATACACTCATTTAGTGGTCCTTCTGTGACCTTTGCCACCGTAGAAGAAAGGTACAACTTACTGTAAAGAAAAGCTCCATGACTCTGCTGTCCAGAAGGGTCTCCCGCCAGGACTCCGTTGGCTTTAACAGCACATTTTGTGAGGATTCAAACATGGCTATATAATGTCTGCCCAGTTATCTGGTGTCAAGGTCAACAACAATAACATTCTTACTTTGTCTAAAGTATAAATATACCCGAAATATAACAGGAGCCATCCAGAAAGAATGTAATGGAAACAGTTTAAGCCTCTTCACATATGCTACATAATTCATGCATGAAGCTTAGGAATAAAAGGCATTAAGTGCTGGGGGGGAAAAAAAAAAAGAGTGCTATAGTAATGTAAGATAACAGTGTCAGGAATACAGAAACTTTGATGACCATAGATCTTAATGGTGGCGACAGAAGGAAGAACACTAATGCAAAACAGATGCCAAAATATATACAAAAAGAGAGAAATCAATATACAAAATATGAATCTCAAATAGTCTATTTGGAAAAATACCATTTCCCCCAAAAGAAATATATTCAAGAAAAAACATATATTGCATTAAAAAAGAAAAACTCCCATACCAGAATAATCAAATATCAATTGCACACAAAGAAATAATTGGATCACATAAAACTCTATCAATGCTCATTTTAAAATCCACAGACTAAAAATCAGTCTATAGGTATTCAGGTGCTCCATATCCATACTTTTAAAAGAATACTTTCATTGCCATATATAAGTCACCATAATATATTTACAAGAGTTTGTGAACATAACTCATTCAATGACACTGACATGATAACTGAAGTCTTTCAGAACTGGGGAAGACATGTAATTGCCTATCCCATAGCTCATCAAATGTGCAGCTGAAATACACCCAGTAGGCTACGTTCTCATCATAGCATGAGAAATTGCAACAATTATCTAAAACTACAGCTTGTAAAACTTAAATGAAAGTTCAAAACTGCTATAGTTTTATTAAACTCCAAATCATTTACAGAGAACATTAAAAGTTGTGTTAATGTTTTGGGAACCATTTTTTTTTAAAGATTACTGCTTAACCCTTTTTAAATCTCTAATGTTGTTTTATGTCTAAAGAGAAGGGGAACAGTTGGTAGTAATTTCAGAAGAGAGTCGGATTGCTGGGTTTTGAAAAATCACTCCACTAAATGGATGAATAAAAGAAAGATTCAAACCAAGTCCACCTCAGTTCCGCACCTGACCCCTTGTGGAGATGTAAGGAGAATGCAAAGCCAAAAATAGGTAACTGATGGAACTCATTAAAGTCAGCCTGAATTTAAAAAGAGAACAGAAATAGCCAGTGAATACTGTTTTTGGCCTTAGCTGATTTGTCTCAGTAGATAGAGTGTCAGCCTGTGGACTGAAGGGTCCTGGGTTCTATTCTAGTCAAGGGCACATGCCTGGGGTTGTGGACTCAATCCCCAGTAGGGGGGATGCAGGAGGCAGTCAATCATGATTCTCTCTCATCATTAATGTTTCTATCTCTCCCTCTCCCTTCCTCTCTGAAATCAATAAAAATATCTATTTTTTAAAAATGTTTTTGTTTTCAGTGTGGCAATCTTTTCTAAAATGATCTCATGTTCTTACTAGACACCTAAGGCTGTTAACAATATGATCTTCACTCATAATGTAACACCCTGATTGAATATAAGATCTTTCTACATGTGGTTTTGTTTCCAGCTCAGAACCTGGAAAGGGTTTTCTCTGACACAAAGTCTGCCTTCCATCAAGAAAGCTCATTTGTAAGGCACCTCACTCACAAAGAGTCATGCTGATTTTCTTTGAAGAACCACCACCCAACCCTATTATGAGCACTTCCGTTAAAAATACCATGTTCTCATAATAAAAATGCACAGCCCTAGCTAGACTGGCTCAATGGATAGAGCATCAGCCTGCAGACTAAAGGATCCTGGTTTGATTCTGATCAAGGGCATGTGCCCAGGTTGCAGGCTCCATCTCCAGTAGGGGGTGTGTAGGAGGCAGCCAATCAATTATCCTCTCTCATCCTTGGTGCTTATATCTATCTCTCCCTCCCCCTTCCTCTCTGAAATGAATAAAAAATATTTTTATAAATAAATAAGTAAAAATGCACAGATTCTAGTCTGTATAAGATATACCCAACATAACTTAATTACAAATAATATCTCTGTACTAACAAACAAATAATTCTATTTTAAAAAAGCATTTTAATAAAAACTTAAGGAGAATCCAAGATGGCGGCATAGGTAAACACCTATACTGCTGCCTCGCACAACAATTTCAAAACTACAACTAAAAGACAGAACGGACATCATCCAGAACCACAGGAAAGCTGGCTGAGTGGAAATTCTACAACTAGAGGGAAAGAGAGGGGCTCACGGAGACCCAGAGGAGCTGCAAAAAGCTGAGGTACGGAGACGCGCGCTGAGAGAGCGGTGCCGGAGTACCTGGCTGGCTTTCTCTGGCGGGAGGGAAACGGAGACTCCCAACGGCATTGAACCCCTTCTCTTACGACACTAAACCCCAGATCCAGCCGAAACTCATACGGGGGGAGTTTGGACTGTGAAAAGGGAGAAGTGCACGGAAATTTAGGGGAGTTGCAAAGGATCGGAGGTCTGGTCGCGCACGGCACCACGCGGAGGACGGATTGCTGATTGTGCCGCTGGCTTTCGCGAGTGGGCGGGAGACAGACCCTCCGATCTGTGCCACTTCTGAGTCCACTGGGCCCCGGTTTTGGGCGAAACCCTGGGGACCTAGACTCGTGTGGTCCTGGTTCGCAGGGGAGCCGGAAAGGCAGCGGTTGGGCGGTTGGAGGCGCTGCGGGTGCGCGCGCACAAGGACCGCTCCAGCCATTACCCAGTCACGTGAGACTCAGGGGCCGTGGAGGGCGGGGCCGACTGGAAGGCAAGGCGGTCCCT